>JAGGAV010015615.1:0-42793 GCA_017657295.1 Termitomyces sp. DKA64 | reverse complement strand
CCATCTTCACCCACTTGCTGCACTGACCAGCAGCAGTGGTTGATGCCACCCTGGCTGAGGAAGAGATGCCCCTTGCAGTGTCTCCCCTGCCAATGGGGCCATCAACTGAAGCAGGGCCTTCTTCATCAATGGTTGATGCAACCCCTGCATCATTGGCCATCCAGAGTGTGCCTTTCCAGGCTACACCCCATATTGAAATAATGGTGGTGGACAGCAAGGCAGAGTCTTCCCCACTTAGAGACCAGCCCAGAGATGACTACCCCTGTCATCCCTGGCCCTTTGGAGATGGCTGTAGTGGCTAACACTGCTATGCCTGCCACTCCCAAAACCAGAATCAGTGGCCTCACAGATATGGTTAATGCTGTATTGGAGCACTGGGCTGACATAGTGAGCAGGGAGGAAGCCACATCATTGCAGATGGACAAATGATATGGGTGGTCTGCTAGCAGCAGTTCAGTGTGTGTAATAACAGGCCATTATGGCCTTTTTTGCCTGTTTTACCTTGCTATATATATATATAAGGCTTTGTAATCCCTAGATCATGCCACGCTCTGCAAACGGCCTATGCCAATTCATACTATATACATAAGTATTCTATAATAAATACCATATTCTCGTTAATGCTCGGATCATCATCTCAGCCATCATGTATGGCTGTGCGTTGTATATACTGTTTCTGCAAGCTTGTCATGATCTCTTGGTTCTTATCTAGATCAACAAATTGTCAAATGTCACCAATGCGAACACCTCTTTCCATCTAACAATGTCAAACGCACCTGTACGATACTCTTGCCTCTTGACACACAAATTCATGCGAAATTCGCCGATCAACTTGAGGGCATAGCCGCGTTCCTCTCGAGACGACTCTCGAAGCCAGCCGGTAAGATCCAATTTTCCTCGTTTGTATTTATACTTTCTCTCTACCCGATCGACGTCTTGATCGAGAACATTAGAGAAGATCACAGCAAACCAATGGCTAGACCTCCCGGCTAGCTCGACGCAGTTCCCTGGGATCTGCGAAATCGAGCCAGAAACTAGGAAGAGATCTAAAAGGTCCAGTTGAAGTCGATCCTCGTCGAAAACTCGTTTGTCAACCATAATATCAGTGTCCCTATCCGCCATCCAGTCTTTCAAAATCGTGACTTGGTCCAAATCCGGACTCCAATCTATAGAGCGTCCAGGCCTGCTATCAAATACGAAATACTTATCCCTCATCCATCGTTCAAAACGGATAAAGTAGGATTCCTTGCTCCTCGTGTGCTGAAATTTGAAAATGACATACTCATGTCTGCTGCCAGACAAGTCCCGTATTTGGTCACGATATCGACGCCACTCTACGATACGATGGTTTTCTATCCACTTGCGATATGTGACGTCACCAGACTCATAATCCTGCATCGAGGCATCTGCCCATGTTGAAAGTACTCCGCCAATAAGCTTCAGAGGTGTCATAAGGGAGACAGACTCCAGTGCTGATGGAGCTACGAGTGTTTCTTGAGTCTTGGCAGCGGCGGGAGTTGTGGCCAAAGAACCCGACTCCCTATCTGGGGTTGACCTTAGGGCTGGATCCAAGGCTGGAGTGAGAGGCAAATGCTTTGATATCGCAGCTATTGCAATTGGAGTCGAGGTCTCCTCATTCAATAGTGTGGCAGCTGCTTCTGAGAATGAAGAGCAGTATACATCGGTACCTCGGGTGCGTGATGAAGTCGTTGTTGC
Organism: Termitomyces sp. DKA64; assembly: GCA_017657295.1. Taxonomy (NCBI): domain Eukaryota; kingdom Fungi; phylum Basidiomycota; class Agaricomycetes; order Agaricales; family Lyophyllaceae; genus Termitomyces; species Termitomyces sp. DKA64. The sequence goes on along the minus strand of JAGGAV010015615.1, from coordinate 41,077 downwards.
CTCTGCGGCACGATCCACAGATGACAGAGGCCGTTGAAATGACTGCTTGAATGGGTTAGAGGTGCCGGCACCGGGTGTATCTATGGTTGACTTGAGGGATGGAATCAAGAATGGATTCAAGAATGGGTTCAAGGCTGAAGTGAGAGGCAAATCCGGCAGAGGCTTTGAAATTGCAGCTAATGAAATCGGATTCAGAGTCTCTTCATTCGATAATGTAGCAACCGCCGCTGAGAGTGGGGAGCAGCGTACATCACCGGGTGTATCTGTGGTTGACCTGGGGGGTGGATCCAAGAATGGGTTCAAGAATGGGTTCAACAACGGGTTCAAGAATGGATTCAAGGTTGAAGTGAGAGGCAAATCCGGCAGAGGCTTTGAAATTGCAGTTAATGAAATCGGATTCAAAGTCTCTTCATTCGATGTGGCAACCGCCGCTGAGTGTGGAGAGCAGCGTCCATCAATGCTCTCGGTACTCCTGATAGAAGTCCTTGGTGATGTCCTCATTACCTTGGCGTCACGCGATGAATGGCATTGGAATGGTTGCTCGGGTCGCTCACTAGTAGAGTTGTCAACACCAGGCGTATACCGGTCAATACACTCATCCTGAAAGGGACCGGGAGCGAACAGTGTAGCAGGAGGTGAGATACGTCGCAGTTGCAATACTTCCGAGTCTCTTGTAGAAGATGACCCAGAGACGACATCCACGCGGGATTGTGCTGGCGCGCCAGGGCCACATGCAGAGTGTGGCGGGGTCGATCCGACATGGGAATGCTTGTTTTGTCTTCGAGTTCGATATCGTCGTTTCAAGGCTTTTAGGAAAAAACTGGATAAGGATGAAAACAACATGGTCGAGGGAGTTTACAGTTACAGAGTCGCATCGTTGTTACATATAGGTCCATGTATATATAATGCCGGTCCTTGTTGTCTCTCGGGAAAACATCGCGAGGGGCAAGCGAGGGGTGATATTTGTACCTGAGCGGAAAATGCCCTGTGTAGTTCCTACCAGTTACCAGTGGAGTCATGCTGTTCAAAATCAACTTCCACGGACATAGTTCGTCGTGAAGTCGTTGAGAATTTAATCCCAGCCGAGGAATAAATCTTATTTCTTATGACAATGTCTGGTCTACCATTATGTAGTCTACTTTCTTCATGTTCTTGAAAGCCGTAGAGAGGCCATCGAACAATCAATCCGACTCTATCATTTCAGTGCGGTGCCCTCGGCCGTTATCAGAAAATAAGCAATTCACACGGTCCACGACGCCGATCCGCCACATCGTTCCCATTTCCAGTATTCAAATCCCTTCCCGCATCATCCTGTCCAAAAGTCCCATTTCGCATTTAAATATAACATTACACTACAATTCCTCCCAACTCGTATCATACAACGAACGGCCTAATCTTAACCAAAGACCCAGACCCCGTTCTCCTCAATCTCCTCTCAACAAGATCCCTCGACGGGCTCGACACAACAACCGAATCATCGCTCGGCGGATCCGTCTCTTTTCCACGTTTCAAATGCGGGGATATAAGGTGATGCGGCGTCACCTGCCCAAGATGGGGGTCATCGTCCGAGGACAGCTCCGACGAAGGCACCGAGCGCTTGCTTCGATGTCGAACGAGGGTGTACGGGTAGAACGACGTAGCGCAGTTCTCCGATGACACAAGCGCACGAAGGGGCGCCGCACCGACATCAAATATCTCCTCCCCTTCCGAGTCCCCATCCAGTGAGTGCCTCCGACTCTCGGAGCCTTTTCTGCGTTTGCTCGATCGAGTCACATCACGACTCGTAGCAGAGACCCTCGACTCCGACCTCGTCCTGCGCACCGAACGTTCGACTATTGTCGGCGTGCGTACGATCTCAAAACTCGCAGAGGTCCGCAGAGTTCGAGTATACGCTCGACTGAGGGGAGGCATCTCTACCGCATCCATGACCACCCGTTTCCTCTTCTTGGTACTAGCAGTAGTACTTTTCTTCGCAGCCGTTTGATTCTCAACACGAGTCACAAAGAAAACGTCGCCCTCGGGAGGAACAATAAGACTTTCAACAGCGTTCCTCTCATCCTCGCTGCTATCTTCCTCAAAGCGCCGTTTTCCGAGCTTTGTGGCTGATGCAAAGATCCGATCAATGACAGGAGTGATAACAACCTCTCTGGCAGGGGAAAAGTTTTCCTTGTTCCCATTGGCCAGTTTGCGGCGCTTGGTGGGCGAGGATCGGCAAGTCCTGGGGGTCAGTGGACGCGACAAGGCTGAGAGACGGGAGGTAGGCATAGGAGACTCTAGTGACTGCATGAGAAGCTGTGCGAAAGGCCTGCCGGATTTCGATGGGCATCGTGGGGTGGAGAGTGTTTGATCATAGCACGGGGCCGCAGAGGACGAACATGGTGTCGATGGGGTGTTCAGGACCATTCTAGGCGTGGAGGGCGTAGGTGTACTTGGACGGGGGGTAAACGCTGCTTCGAGCCCTACACCCCTCTCTCCCTCAGGAGCACCATAGACAGACTTCAAGCAAGCAACAATATCAGCACTCCACCCTCCCTCTGGCACCTCGACATCAGCATAAGTTGCATCCCAAAACTCCTTGAATGCGTCCACAGCAGGCCCACGAATCTCGGCCCGTGTCTCATGTACAAGGGGTGCACAAAGAGCTGGTCCGAAACATGAGAGAAGAGATACAGAGGCCCGACCTTGGATGGTTACGAGAAGAGTTTCATACAGCGGGACAATCTTCAACGCATAGCACATCCATCAGCACAAGAGGAAGAAGAGGGGGGGAAATAGTGAATACGCACATCATACTCAATGACCCCCTTCTGCCATTTATCCTCAGCATCAGCCAGCCACGCCGCAAGCGCACCGCTCATAGACTCCCCCAATACACCCACAAGCTCCTGAGGACACTGATCAACAAGCAAATTAAAAGCTCGTACAGCCCAAGTATACGTCGTCTGGTCCAAAGGCGGCGGATACGCCGCACCCATCATCGTCGCCACAAAATCCAGCACCGCCTCCGGAAGCTCCCTCAAATCCCCACTCGCCGCCACGCCCGCGAGATGATTCAGCACAAACTCCACAAACCTAATATGCACAGGCATATACCTATACCCCACCGCACAATCGTCTTCAACAAGTCTCGCAACGACCCGGAGAACAGTATTCGAATCATGCCCATGGTCCAACGACGCAGCGATCGCAAAGTCCAGCAACTTCTGCCACGCCTCTGCATCCTCCACCGTAAGCGTCCACGACTCGCCTCCACAAAACGGCACCGCAAGCATACACACCGCGCCCTCCCACCCCGCATCCGAGTTCAGCAGCACCCATCCCCTAGCAAACACTCGCCAAACCAGAGCTCTCTCCGACGCTCCCCAATTTGCGGCTCCCTTCCCGCGCCAAAACGCCCGAACGGCTCCATCCCCACAAGCAGCAAGTGCATCAACACAAAGTTCCGCCCACGCCTCATTCATCTCCTTTTCGTCCTCTGCCTCCTCCTCGCGCGGCGCAGCGTTCCCGAACGTCGTATACTCCTCCACATTCTTCACGAGACACTGCGCGAGACGCTCCGCTGCGCTTCCAACGCACGTATGCGGCGCAAGGCGACAGACGACGCTCCACATGTCCCGGGCTAGTCCCAGTTTCACAATCGAGCTCTCCAGGGAGGATGAAAAGCCTGGGATCTCGAGCCCCCTGCTGGGGGTCAAGCCACCATTAGAAGAGGGCTGCAAGTCGAGATCCGCATCCTCGAGCACATGGACGATAATCACTTCAGTTGCACGTTCGATGAACTCGGTGACTAGCTCCTCGTCATGCGGCGGAGGAGTAGCATCGATATCCCGATCCGGGTCATTGTCTTCGGGGTCTAATTACATTTCGTCAGCCTGTCAGCTCCAATGTGAACAGAACTAAAAAAAAAACGAACCAAGCGCAGCCCCCAGCCCCATACTAACCATCCCCTCCCATACCTGCAAAAGCCCCTTCCCATCCTCTCCCTTCCCCCCACCGACCGCCGCTCTCCAAGCTCTTACAATCCCCTCCCAAACCCACACCTTCCTCATCTCTGCCTTGCTCAACACCCTCACATCCTCCGCCTTGGGCGTCTCATCAAACAGCGCCTTCACGGCCTCCTTCACCGCCGCATACTCCATCGTCAACAATCCCGGCATCGCGGAAAACAATCCCCTAGGGACAAGGGTCCTCTCCTCCTTCTCATATTCCCTCGCCTGCACATGCTCCCTCCTCATCGACAGCGGCATGCCCACCATCGCGCGAATCGTATCAACTGCACTCTCCCTCGTCGGCGGGTCCCTCCCCGCCATCGCCCAAAGGACCTCCAACGCCCTCCTAAGCGGCTGCTCCTCTCTCTCCTCCACACCCAACCTCACATCCACCCACTGCGCACAATCATACACTGGCACACCAACATTCCCCGACCCAATCGTCGCCGCAATCGCACACACGCCCGTCTCCATCTCCACAACGCTCGCAACAACCTTCCACCATTCGTCCCGCAACCTCACCTCCCTCTCCATCTCCCGCTCGTCCACCTCGTCCTCGCCATCCTCGTCGGCGGTTATCAGTCGCGGACAGATATATACCCAGACGATACAACGCCACATGACGGTCGTTAAAGCACGCACGTTACGGTTCTTGTGCCTCATTCCGAGATAGACGAGTACGCGCAGATGCGGAACGCGCATCGCAGCGGGGCCAAGGAGGACGATCAAGGCCGAGAGAACGCAGATGGCCCATACAGGTCCATGTGCGACATGGGCGGGCTCAGTCGCTTGCAGCGTCATACGGAGCGTCTTGACAATCGACGGTTCCTGCGGTTTAGTTGGTGACTGAGGCATCGCGGGCTTGGTGGGTGAAGCCCGCTTGGTAGGGGAGGGCGTGGCACGGGACGGGGGAAGTGTTGTGATGTATTTTAGCACATGATTCGAGATTTGCGCGTGGATAGGGGAGTTTGGGATGCTAGTCGCGCCGATGACGAACCCGCCTAGGGCGTGCGCTGCATGTGTTCGAAGTGCGAGGGTAGGTGCAAGGAGGGATGAGAGGACAGAGGGCAGAAGGGAGCTGGTGAATGCGGGAATAAATACGGCTGGGAGGTGGACAAAGAGGTCATGGATTGCCTGAGGATCAAGTTGAGTATAAAGGAACGACAGTGAGAGGAAAGACGGGTACTTTGAGACCATCACTGGCAGAGCCCTTCTTGCCCTCTTTACCGAGCTCGCCATCGATGCCACGGCACAATGCGAACGCGATTCGATCCGCAGCCGGAGCAAGTACCGCAGCAGAGAGGCGTTGAGTTTGGATGAGCCAAATAGCAAGGGCCCAGGTCTTGCGAGCATTGGGAGTGGGGAGGTCGTCTGCGAGAGGAATGGCAAGTACCGCGGCAAACATTGACCGTAGTTGCACGTCTGGAGAAATATAAGCTGGGAAAAAACGAGGACACAAACATGCTGACCACTGAAGAGGTTCATCATCGCGGGAAGCGTAAAGACAAGTGAGAGCAGGCGAATGACAGCATGGCTCGTCGTGCACAGGTCTCGAGCGTACTTGACCTGTTCGGCGCTCAACCCGTCCCGTTTCTTCTTCTTGACGGGCGTGTTATTCGGCGACGGCAGCAACACCCGAAGAGGCTCCTTTCCTGCAGCGGGATCGACCAATGCCTTGGCCAAGTCCCTGACAACAGCGTCCACAAACGCCTCCTTGTGTTTCCGAAGAGGCTGGAACAGCGGCCACGACGCGTCGTCCAATTCAGCTGTGACTGCTGCTCGCAGACGCGCCGTGAGAATGCTATACGCCTCAATCAGCACGCGCAACTCTGTGGCCTCTGTGGCCTCCACGATGGTCGTGACGGGGTACACGAGATAGCCGAGGTCTGCCAAGGGGTCTGAAGGCTCTGGAGTGACCTCGCGGCGTGATTCCTGGGGCCAGGGTGGGATCTCAGGGGACTTTTTGAGAATTGACTTGGGCGGGGGGCGTTTGGCGGCGCTGGCGGGGGTGGAGACGTTGAAAGAGGCAGCGGCGAGAATGTGGACTCTGTCGTTTTCGGCCCAAGCCACGCGGGCGTCGAGCGCATTTTCCTTGTCTTTTGCGCGGCGGTGCGCGGTGCTCGGCGGAGTCAGCAGCGACATTCGAGACCAAGTCGACGTCGTCACGCAGTCACACTCTCAACGGCTTTATTGACGCGTTGCGCGCCTTGTTTGTCACCGGCCCGGACACAATACAGAACACAAAAACGACACTCCAGAATACAACAACGACGACCTATATATACCCCGCACAATGTGGCGCATGCACCCCAACACAACACGCACCCATGCGTCTCCACGCAAGCCTCCCCGCAATCACCCGCATATTCCGCAAAGCACCAAAAATCCAATGCCCGGATCAATCAGCAGAGCATCTCCTCAGACCCTCGCCTGGGCCAGTGCGCGACCGCAATCCGAGAGTTCTTGACCCAGACTCGGTCAACCCATCCCCGAACGGCTCAAGTTCCGACTTGCCCACACTTGTCAATGCCTCGCCTCCAGCGTCCGAATCTCACGACGCTGAGCCTTCAAATATCCATGACTCGGAGTCACTCAGCACTGCATGCAGCATCACGAACGACTGGACCAATATCACATATCCACCATTAGGATCAACCAGGGACCTTGGTGCCTGGTCCGAAGCAGCACTGAAAGAGTATCAAGCTGACCACAATACATCCTTCCGCCAGTTCACACACAGCACACGCATCATCGAATGGCGTCGATACCGAGACCGCCGCAAATTCGTAACGCCCAAATACCGAGGAGAATACCTAGTCATCAAGATCCAAGACGTCTTCAAAACCCACTTCATGTATCTCTACAGATTGATCCAGCCAAAGGACGCGCACTTATGGCAGAGACGCGATAACCTGGAGGCCTGGCTGACGCAAGTCGCACAACAAGGCTGTTTTGATCCCAACATCGATCCTCGCATCACCGTCACCCGGAAAGACCCACCAAAGAATGTGGACATTCGTCTTATACACGGCGAATGGACGCCCTGCGACCGTATCGCGATGCTCGACGGCTGGCCACACAACGACGACATCCGCGAAGCGCACATTTTTGCGCCAAACCACGAACCCGACCTGCTGCACCTGATCATCGCCGCCCGAGCGACGCATCTCTCCACCAGCTTCAGCATGTTCCAAAGACAGGACCACTGGTTCACAAAGATACTGTCCCGTGTTCTCAATCACGAGTGGGACAAGTACGATGTCCGTTCGCTCGCGGATAAGGCCAAGTCCGACCGGATATATCGACCGCAGAAAAACAAGTGGTGTCGTGTACCCGTTTCGTCTCTCCGACACGAGGAGGTCCTCAAACTTCGGGTCCACTGTAAAGAAAGAAGGAGGTTGGTCTTATTGGTTAGTACTTTCCTTTCCAAGTCAAAACTACAGTATCTCAACTTTGAGTCTACAAAGGACAAAGATTGCTCAATTCCCTTACGCAAGGAGAGCGAAGAAGCTGAGAGGAGTCTTGTCACGAATGAATCAAAGCTCAAACGACCAGGAAAGTTACGAAAGTTGAAGAAGCCTCAACGATGGGTTAGTATAAGCCAGACTTGCAATGCCTTAGAATTAGATGACCACTCACGATCATAATCAATCTTATCATGTAAAACTTCCAAGTTGAGCTTTCGAACACCCGGAGCAGGATTTACAAGCCATATGCTGCGCAACAAACAGCCGGGGGAAAACAAGTCCAGGCACTGACTTAACAACCCACCTCACTGCATGCCTTGTCCCTATTTACTCATACACCAAATCGGCACGAATATCCATGTCACGACCGCTCCGTGCCCTCCGCACACGAGAGGCGAAACGCAAACACCAATTCCGGACCTCGATCAACACCAGCGGCATCATAGACCACAGCAGACACTAACGATAGACGGCAATACACGGCACCCGTGACACGAAGTGAGGACTAAGCAGAATACCCTGAAGAACTAGTAAAGGTCAAGCGTCGATGGATCCCTCTACCGCCGTCCTTACCGTTCTCATAGTCTCAAAAGTCCATGTTTTATTCGGATACATCCACCGGCGTTCCGATGAACTGCATCGTCGTTCCCGGGGTCAGAGCTAATGTCTGACAGTACTAGCAAGTGTGTCAACACTACAACAAATATATCCTTTCACTCAGCCGATATGCTTATTTTATTTATCCAATGCGCGTACGGCATCAGAAGCCACCGGAAACTTGTCCAGTTGCTCAATGAACCCGGTCCGACGCGTCGCACAGTACCCATGCATGACAGAAACAGCCATGTTATTCAGTGCTCCCAGCAAAGGAGACGATCAGGGCTCCGCAGTAATATAGATGCCATACGGTCCGAAATGTGTGACGTGGAGCCAAACTAGATAAGATCCCAAGGACTAAGCTTATACAATCTCGGGTGCCAAGGGGGCCATTTGATCTGTCATGAGAACCTGAACAATCGAAAAGCCGAGCAGAACGGCCTCGAAATATTCCAAACCTTGTGCCGACCCGGGCCAACGCAGTACTGCCCGTACCCCAACAGCACATAGCAATTATAGATATTGATTCCCGATAGTTCGACACGTAATCCAGTTCGACATGAAGCTCCCCGAAGCAGAATGTAGCCGATCACCAGCAGAACAGGGTAGGGGTCGCGAACGCGTAGCCGGTACTTCGGGTTGTGAAAAAGACAAGCCGGGTTGTGAACCGAAAAAGACAATTAGATGCCTTGTTCAGAGAGAACGACATTGGTGGGGGCCGGGGGTGGGTCGATATTAGTTTACAAAACACTGTCAAGTCACCGGGGCAATGTTCCGCCACGATATGAGTCATGTAATAAGAACATTGCAGTCCTGGGATATTGTTCCATCCCAACGTCACCGTCAAGCGCCATCGACATTAAGCACAGATTTGACATCACGAGGATCACTATCGGTGAGCTACTGCGTGTGATAATTCATTAAGCCTAGACCTTGAGAAATCAGGAAGAGGAAAGAAAGGTTATACGCTTAACACGTAGCAGCACATCCGCTCAGCGGTATGATTCCGACGAAGGATATCTGGCAAACAAGAGAACAGCGCCCCAAATATAGACTTGTACTACACTCTGCGATGCGTAGAAGCGATCTGCGTATCTTCAGCGTTATGATTTATGGTTCCAATGGAAAGATAGTCAGCAGGCAAGAAGACGGTCATCTGAGTCTGTAGCACAGTCTGCGATGCGCAGGAGCGATGCATACCTTCAGCATTATAGTTCTAATGAAAGATTATTGGCAAGCCTAAGCAAGAAGACGGGCCTTCAAATCGAGGTCTGTAGCCTACTCCGCGAGGGTGAGATACGCTCAACGTTGTCTCGTCGAGGGTAGTCACGATCTTCTGCATCAGCTCAATCTCTGCCACAAAAGTGTGCTGATCTCAAAATGGCGCCATTCCAAAACTCATCGTCAATGTCACGAACAAAGTAGGAAAGCGAAAAGACATTTATGCGTCCATAACCTGTCAAATTTCCATTCAGTTGCCGCTATAAGATTTGAGTTTTGAGTATAGGATGCATACTTGGAAGGGGGTTGAGAGAGGGCAATGGGGCAAAATAAAGCCTAAAGTTGACAAAAAAGAAGTCTTATCGCCAATTGAGTTTGGATAGCGGGTGCGCGTGATCGCATTTTCGAATTCCCCGGGCCTCGGGCGAGCAGTATCGGTCAAAGTACGACAGTCGTCAATCAACATAGCACGTTGGGGCAGTGCATCTGTGGAGCGTGCGTTCAGCGGATAGGGTTAACCTTGCTGTATAGGGAGAGCCGATGGAATTATCAGAGAGGTTCAAAAACTGATCAGGCAACTGCTTGAAGCTATTGTACGTCAACTAGTACTAAACTGTGTGGCAATATCATTCGAAGACACCCTGTACACGCATGGATGGCGGTACCCGTACTGGATAAACCTTGACCGTATTGAGTTTATCGGAAGGGAGAGCAGCACAGAAGATCGGCTTCGCGGATCGAGTAATGTGGATGGAAAGTCGCAAAGAAGACACAGTGAAACTCGCGAAGAAAGAATAGCATGGGTGCTGAACGGTTGAAGAACAGAATTGAGAGATGGCAGGTGGCAATGCCGCTCCGGAGGTCAAAATTCCGTCGGAAGACAGTCATAGTCCGCTCAACCTTCGCATCCAGATGATGCTTCGGACACGCTGTGCAGCCACAGTGACACGAGAAGAACGTCCTGGGACCTTTCTTCGCTTTCTGCCGGCTTGGCCAACCGATGGAACTCGAGATTGGGGAGTTACTATGTAGGCTGTTGTGATATCATGACACGACGAGCATAATCATCTGCCGACTGGTACGCTGTGCAATGCTGTGACACGAGCATTATTACTTGCCGACCGCGGTGTGCTGTGCAATGCTGTGACGACCGGCATACCGTGAGACATTAAAGATTTCCTGTGTAGATATTCATCGTAAGAGTCCCGATCGAGGAGACGGAGGTCCGTGGCCGCGCAGAGTCGATGCAACGTGACCATGGTTGTGCAGAAACCTTTCGCAATAGGCTATACCAAATTGGTTTACGAGTACTTCCAGTTTTTTTGTTTGGGCCTCGGTCCGGGAGCTGGCATCGTTTCTGGATTTGTGAGCAAGATGAAAACGTGCTGTAAGGTAGTGGAATGGAAACTCATACATCGAACAAGGCCGCCCGTGGCCTGTTGGGATCAAAGAAGAGATCTGATCATCTTACATACCTGAGGCAAAGCCCACAATGAGCCTAAGTATAACCGGATACACGCTTCCCTGATGTGATGTGTCACCCGAGTGAAGCAGTGCCGGGGTTGGAGCCGGCCGTGACTATTTGTATTTAAGCCTGAGACATGCAACGACTTCTCTTCAGTCAATCCCATCGGCTCTCATCCCATCCACACGCTCATCGCTCCTCTTAATTAGTTTTGCCATTGTACCCTGTTCCACCTACTCGACGACAAGATGTTTTCTTTTGCGATGACCTTCATCCTCACCTTCATCTCCCTCTTGACATTAGTTGTGTCTGCTCCCATCGACGCTCGAGATGTCTACGTCCCCCCTGTCCTGTATCCACGTGGCGGGACAGTTTGGTCAGCGGGATCCACCCATAATGTTACCTGGTACGGGCAGAGTGGATCATTTTCCTGACCGATGGCTGATAGACTCTGCTTAGGGATATTTCCAATCCTCCAAAGCAGATAACGAATAAAAGAGGAATGATCGTTCTTGCAAAAGGAGATTTGCTGGTCGGTCTTGGTAAGGAAATAATCATTTTCTGAACATTACGCGCTGAACATGTCATATCAGATACACCGCTGGCCAAAGGTTTTGATATCCTCAGCGGTAGACAAGAAGTGACTATTCCCGCTGATACCGCGCCAGGTGATGATTACTCCGTCGTCCGTGAGTCGCTTTTTTGTCGTGCGCATCTTTGGATAGTCAATTAACATCTATATTTCATAGTGTTCGGAGACTCTGGCAACAATAGCCCGAAATTCACTATCTCGGCCCCGTCAAGATCCATTGGTGCCTAAAGCCGTGCGCTCGCGATCCGAACACGTTCCGTTACCAGTACATGATAAAAAAACGCTTACGATACTTACTGACATTGACACGGACTTAATCACGGACCTTGACGACCACGGACTTGACAACCAATTTTGTAACAGACTCTTCACGCATGGACTTGTAACATCATACAAACTTCGCTCGTTTGCTTTCGAACTGTATTGTTAGTACCATATCTCAATATAATTATTATAGGCCTCTGCCAGATATGTGTCTTTCCGTGTGTGAATTCGACGTCGAAGTTCCGCTAGAGATTAAGTATTATAAGGAACCATATCAAATGTCAGGATCATGTGATGCATTCAGCCGACGCACTATTTAAACTTGGCCATGCACTTTGCCTGAGTTCTGTGGCCTCTCCCGCTTACCGTCACAGCCCACGTCGACGTTTCTTCCAAGCACGGACAGCCTCCATTATGCTCGCCCTAACGATACTATGCATTTCCTACTTCTTCTCTTATGTTCATGCTAGCCCTCTGATGATGCGTGATGTATTTTCGCCTCATATCACAAGCCCTAATGAGACTACCGAATGGCCCGTTGGGACGCAGCAGACGGTTACATGGTACGTTACTTCATTGTCAAAGCAGACGAAAATTTGCTCATGAAATGGTATTTGCGCGAACTTCAAGGGAGACTGACAATATCCCTCCCGACTCCCAACTCACAGACCCGAATGGACAGGTTGTTCTGGGACACCTTGGCCCGACTGGCGGATTGAACCTTGACCTCGGTGATCTTGGTCGCTTCTGTCTTCCGAATAACAAATTGAATATATTGTTTTGATAGATCATCCTCTCGCCCAGGACTTCAAGCTCCGTGACGGCCATGTTCAAATCACAGTCCCATCTGTGCCGCCTAGGGATGATTATATCATCGTCCGTAAGTGATTTGCGCAATTGAATTGTTATTGTTCCTGATCATGTCGCCAGTTTTCGGGGATTCCGGCAATACAAGCCCGACATTCGCCATTACACGTATTACGAGTGGATCCAACTCGACCACGTCAACAACTAAGCCCTCCTCTACCACTACACTTGTCACCGCACAGCATTCCTCGAGCGCGACTTCGTCTACCTCCATTTCTGTGACCGAGCCCACTCCTTCAACTGGTATCAGCACTACAGGTGGTCAGTCGGCCGCAAACACACCGACAACTACGCTTCTTGTTCCGTCTACAATGTTGACTGCATCTCCCATATCCACTCGACCTATCCCAGCTTCATCATTGTCGGCGCTGTCATCACTGTTGGCGTCATCGTCACCGGCGAGCTCCAGTGTTTCAAGTGCTGCCGATAGCCTTGCGACAATAACCAACTCGGCTTGGGCCTCTCATAGTCTGAGCACAATGCAAACGCAGTTGGGTTCAGTTGGTTTTGTTTGCCTTCTTGCGCTTCTCGTTTAAGAGAAGTCTTGAGCCTTTTGTTCGCCACCTATGGTGATCGAAGAATGCTCGAATGAGCATGCTGAAGGATTTTTGCCTGCACATCTCACCTCTGTAGCATTCACGGACAGTACTGTACTATCACCATGGACATTGTACATAGCTATTCCAAACGACGCACTATCATCGGACTTAGTAAATACTTAATTCTGAAGAGCACACATCCTTAGCTTTAGCTAGTGAATATACACAGAGTTCGCGATACAACCATTTCATGCAAGATTCAAGTATAATGGCAAAGCGATGTGGACAAACGCGATTGGAAGAGGACGAATTCTTTCATGAAGTTTGGTAAGGAGAATTCTTGTCGCTTGCCGTCACTAACTAATGATACCTCCGATTTCGGAAAGACAGCGACTGTGAGTCAAAAGCTTATCATCGCACCTTGGTCCTTCTTTTAGAAAATGACTGGCTTCGAATCATTTTGTTGGCTCAAGGCCTCATGGTGAGTGCTACCACTCGGACTAGATTTGGAGTACGCAGTACATAATATCATATGCGCACAGTAGTTTTTTCCAGTTACATTCGAGTTCTTACGCCATTTGGCAAGCCGCCTCGACAGAAACCTCAGGAGAGCATATACAATGCGGATGCCTAGTGTTGAACTACGCCCCTGAACTTCAGGGGCGCGTTGTTCAATCAGTCAAGTTCCCGGTACGCAGTATGTCTCGACGATAGGCTTCAGCCCATGCGCAGTACTTGTGAGTGTGCTACCTTCCAACATCTGCATGAGCACTTCAGGTCAGCGAACGAAACGACAGCGAGTTCCACACAGGTCCAAAGAGATCCCAGACTGGTTAGACCTGTACGTCTCAAGTGCAGCAGGGTGAGGACCCTGCAGGTACATTGCAAGCCAGGAGACAAACACGAGCGCAGCCTCAAAGCCCCAGAACATCATCAGTTGTCAATATAGGTTACTCCAAGGAAACATCTACGATCAGACCGGGTGGAAGAACGACCAGCACAAGTACACGCAGTACAGAAATACCAACCAAGTCTATAACCTTGCAAAGGGGGAAGAAAGGCGTTAAATAACATTGAAAATTGGTAGGGGTCGTAAACAAGTAATAGACAATCGTGGGTAAGTGAATGATCGTCATAAGGGGAGGAATGGAAGACCGTTAGAATGCCCAGTAGAGTTTTAAAGCCTCTCCACCCTCTCCACCAGTCGTCAAATAGGAGTGTAGATGCCTACGCGTATTACTTCATAAAAAGGAGAATTGATATCGTAACGGTAATTTACTTTACAGAAAAGAGAACCTTCTATTCGTTGCTGTTGGCTGTCGCTGAGGACAAACGTCTATTGAGTTTGAGTGAAAATCGTGGGGAGGAGATAAGACGAAGTTGCGTGTAGTAGACGTGATCCCACGGATGATGGCGATGGGATGCGGTACGATGGGATGCGATACGACGTCGGAAGGGGAGGATCTTATGGATGCCAATCCTTCGCCATGAAATGCCATGAGATCTTGAGCTCCCCAACGCTAAGGCTGTCCAGTTTTTGGAATAGTGAGGGGGACATATCTGCAATCTCGATAAGGTGGCGTCTAAGAGAAAAGATCGGATGAAAGGCTAACCGAGGTCTGAGTCTCCGCATGATTGGCAGCTGTCCCTTGTTTTTCCGTAAGCCCTCCTGCCATTCCTAGTGTTGACAATTTCGACCCACTGTCAACCAAGGGTCATTAGATTGAAATGAGGCAAAGTCTTGGGACTCACTTGATTACAATTCGCACCCCCGTTTGCATCGTAACGTGATTTGGCTATGGCTACAATAGGATCGCTATCTACGTTTCTATATCCACAGTTACCTAAGCCTTTAAATGAACAAAGTGAGAGCTTGTAGTAGACGTTTCGACCACAGCAACGTACCAACGTGGAACCAGGTTCCCTAAAGTAATCATACAAATAAGAATGACGATCAGTACAGCAGATGGCACCGCAACTGCAAACATACTCACTCTACCGACATGGGTGATACGTTTTTCGAGGCTAACCACTGTGGAGTTGGCGAAGGATTCTGGCACAGGCACTGCGATAGCGACGAAGACGGAGGCAAAGAACGCGAAAAGCAACAAAGAGATGCGATACATGGATGTTGATATGGACAAGGGAGGGAAGCAATATTACGATGATGACGTCGACCCAGAGCGAGTGGAAAGCGTAACTGTGGGTGGGGAAGAACTTGTAACAGCCAAGTTAAACAGGGATCGTCGCGGTATTTATACCAGGTAATTATACTAAAGCGTGTCTAGCAACTTCGGCTGTGCCAAGTACAAGCACGACATCTTCATCATCCCGAATTCGGATAAAGCAAGAAGTTTCCATAGCGAGTACTATAACCTGGGCGAGGGGGAAAATAGCGAAATGACAAATCTGTCCTCGAGGGGAGTTGCCGTGTCTCGGGAGTTATCGAAAAGAGCGACCCTTTCAGTCGGGAGTCGACGCAACTAAGTCAAAAATTGCGGACAGCTTCGGACCGCGGTGAACTCAATGTACTCAGTAAATGCGTTCGGGGCTGCGAAACACGTCGATAAAGGTGTCTAGGACAAGCAAACTGAACGAATTGGCTATCTCGAAAATGGATTTTTTTTGGAGGAAGTACAGGAAAAAACGCATCTCCGAAGATTTTCCCACGGAATTTTGGTACATACAGCTTGAATGACTGACGGCACAATCGCCAATTTGTCAGCAGGGATGGACAAAGAGAGGAATAATTATCTCATCGTTGGTGCTGCCAACCCACAGTGATTACCGACTTGATTGACACCCACAGCCCGGCCTTTTCTTTCTTTTGGACACTGAAATCAATTCTCACCCCAATATCACTCGGGTGGCTAGTCTGCCTGAAGGCATGAAGGCTCAGCGCTCAGGCCTTGCAATTCCAGGAAGCCATGACGTATGGGGAGCGAAGGAAAGATGTATTCCCAAGAACGCGCACTCTTCGTCTCCTGATCACTCGACTTTCCATAAAGTTCTGGGTTTCTGCTCAATGCTGTGTAATTGAAGTTCCGCTAGTCGTTGTGCCTCCGGACAAGAATAGGGGCATGAGTCTGTTCCGAATCATCCCAGGTCCAACCTACCTCAATATCTGAAGGGAGTTGCCTTCGAAGATTTTCCCGCATTTCAAGAGAGCCAGTGGCAAAGTCGCAATGGCACCTCTGCTGTCAATGGTCAAGCTATGCTCGATTTTGATCTCTTTGACTTGAGTTGAATTTATTCAGACCGCGGCCACATGGCTCAATATTCTCGTAAGGTCTGATATCCCGTTTCAATGATATCGATTTCACATCTATCAATATCTGACTTATTTTAGGGACCCATCGGCCGATAAGTATCTCTTTCTTTCAAGAATGAATGGATCATTGTGCAATCCATCTATCTAACATCTGATTTTATACCCATTGATTGGACCACAAAAGTCGCGCACTACAGACCTACATCCATGTCTTTGATTCAAAACGCACCACAAGGTGTACAATTGAATCTATAGCTGCTCTGTACCATGTCAAGTCGTCCCAGACCTACGCGAGAGATTCTGGGGGGTAGTCGGCGGGCGCAAGTCTTAACAGCGCAGTTCTGAAGACATGTCACTCGGGGCAATCCGACATCGTGCAAAGTGACGTGGATTCAGTCTAACCGAATGCGATTAAAAAATCCTAATATTCGGGTGTGTATCTTCCCCTGTCAAACATAGCCATGAATGTTGGGTGCCCATACAGTAGTTGGTTATTTACCCATAGTAAGGTACATGAAGAAACATTTATACTTACTCGGATATGTGCGCTCAATACATATCCGACTCTAGACAAACAAAGTTTCAGCTGATCCATACAATAGCGATGTATTTTCTATTTAGAATACAAAGGTCCAAATTTTCATAATGTGTGATTATTATTGTAGGGTTTTAGAAGCAAACTTGCTTTTTGTGTTACTCCCAGCAGAAATAAGGCCTCTCGTGCGCTGGTACGACCAAAACCTAAATTGAAACTTGTCAAAAGCGATGGGCGCCGTCGCGACGCGCCATAAATCACGATCAAGTCACATGCCCTACCACGGGACATCCACGTGAGCCCATTGTCAACGTCCACGGACTCAAGTTAGGGTAGTTGGTAGCAGCGACAGATAAATACCTTTAGTCCGTTTTTTTATTCATCAAATCCTTCGACGCACTAATCACGTAGAAATTTAGTACAAGTTGCATCAGATGCAGACTTCCGGCCAAACTTACGGACAATCCCTTCCAGTAAAGTTCATGCATCTAACTCAGACACTAAACTAGACACCCCTGATCACTCCTCTAGGACCAGGTGGAACGGATAGCAGCTTTATTTGACGTGCACCTAGAACTCATAAGCGATGTGAGCTTCATACTGGAAAACCTAGATTGCAGCCCTGCTCAAGGGATTAGGTTCGCGAACTTTACAGTAGTCGTGCAGTCCTCGAAAGAGAATATGCGGCAAAACTCCAGACACTCTCCAAGAAAGCGGCAGACAAGAAGTACAAGGTGGAAGCAGTACTAGCCGTGGGCGAGGATCCCACTAAATCATGGGATTCAAACACGCTTATGCAGAAGTAATGTCCAATCACCGCATTTCTAAAATAAGCCTACTCATGCGCGTCTGCCGCAGTTCGCTAATTTCTGCCTACACCGAACTCATGGATTCGATGGCTCATACAGCTCAGGATCACGTCAATATCGCGGATGGTCTCACATCGCAGGTGGTCGAGGTTTTAAGAGGAGTTGAAAAGAAGAATGAAGAGGCGAAAAAGATGGTTAGCTATGAATATATCAGCTTCAGGCTGCTTTCTGCTGACTTCTTTCCCCCACCAGGAAATGCAATTTTTCCAGAAGCTGCTAAGTGACAGAGACCGTATCTACGCTGAACGAAACAAGGTTAGTCATCGGCCCCTGAAACACCGTTGTGTGCCTCATATCGAGGAAAAACCCGGTTTTAGTCCAAGCAGAAGGTAGACAAGGGCGTTATCTCCTCCGGCTTGATGAATGATTGTGATTCATCAGTATGACGAACAATGTAACGAAGTTGAATCCTATCGGCAGAAGCAGGTAAGCCGAACCACACAACCTTCCGCTCCTCCCGAAACTCACGAACCTGATCTTCAGGTCCGTGCGCAAGATGAAAGGCACGCTGAGCGGGCGGCGAAACAATCAGAACAGCAGCGTAGCGAAATGCTAACTAGCAAGAAGTCTGTATTCAGTCAAATTCTCCTATCCCGATTAATCTGAAAGCCACACCACAGTGCTTATCTGATTTCCATTGCTATTGCGAACAATGCCAAAGCACAGTTTTATGACGTCAGCCTACCTACTTTGGAAGATGTACGTTTGGTGTCAATTCTTGCCGTTCGAATCGTGGCTTAACAGAAGCATTGTAGCAATTTCGTGTGTATCCTGGATATCTTGTTGTCGATGAGCTCCACTGATTCTATGTTTCATGTATTGCAGAACAGCTTCAACAACGTCTAGTCGAGAGATTCGCAAAAATACTCCAGCATTCTCAGTCTCTACAACTCCAGCATCTTGATTCTCTGAAGAATCGTGTAAGCCGAGTAGATGTCGCGTTCAGTCGAGTCGACCCGGTCAAGGATCAGGCCCTTTTTATTGACCATAACATTCGTCCGTTTACGGCCCCTGATGATTGGACTTTTGAACCCTGCATAACACATTATGACACAGCAAGTTCCGTACATGATCTTAACAACTGATCACTTACAATCACTTCTACAGAGTGATATCAGCGTCGAACCAGCCCCAAAGATTGTTCTTCAGAACAAGCTCAGCAGGTGCCGAATGAAAATGCAGGAGTTGGCTCCTCTTATTGACACAAAGCGTTCGTTTGTTGCTAATGACTCGGAGCACCATTGATTACTAGCATTACAGGCAAGGAATTGGAGCAACTTTCGAACCGGTTTTCCTCTTATAATGCTGATCATACCCTTGGACCCATTGATGAATTGATTGAGGTAGGGATGCATGTATGCTCCACCGAGTGATCGGCGCTTAACGTTCTTTTCGCAGAAATTGTTAGAAGCCCGACACCAGTTTACGCTTTACTCATCCTCAGAGCGAGACCTACGAACCGAGGAGGAAACTATCTCATCCGCGATCGGAGGTGAAGTATCCATAAGAAGTCCGTCAGTTTGACATTCTCATATCATGTCAGACGATGAGGGCTCCCAGCGGCCCCATTCCTTCAAAAGTTCGACATTTTCTATCCCTACACAATGTGGATATTGTAAGGTATCTCGTTCAAAGCGAATGACGTTCTGTAATTGTCATGACATGGTCGACTTTAGACAACAATCTGGGGATTGAGCAAACAAGGGAAAACCTGCAAACTTTGTGGGATCTCTGTACACTCTAAATGCGAACTTAAGGTTGTTTTCTCTGCCCCAACAAGTAGATAGACGACGGCCTCACGATACATCCGCAGATACCAGCTGACTGCAAGCAGGGCAGCATTATTAGATCACAGTCGATTATTCGATCTGGATCAACAATGTCACGTACTAGTTCACGAGGCAAGAGGCATTTAATAAGTTTTCGTTCACTCACTTATGTAACCGTTTCGCCCCTTCAGTCTCAAGTACCGTATCCGCACATTCTTCTAGTGTCTCATCTTTCATTCCGTCCATTGCGTCCGACACATCGACAAAGGATCCTTACCCGACAGCTCGGGTACTGTTCGACTTTCGCCCAACCTCAGAGTTTGAACTTGAAGTATCCGGCAAGAATTTTTTCTCTCCTGTTTGACCCCCGCGTCTGATCGCAAGAATGGCACAGAGGGCCAAACGGTCCATGTGGTAGAAGCCGATGATGGCTCTGGTTGGGTAAAAGTTGCCGATTTGCAAGGGAGAGATGGTCTCGTCCCTGCTTCTTACCTTGAGCTTGGGGACCCGCACAGTCAAACGCCAACTAGCCAAGGTGGCTCCTGTCAGCGAGGTAAGCCTCAATGTGCCAGGTTCGATTGTTTGGTAAACAATACGTCAGTGCGTGCCGTGTACGCTTATGAGGCGCAAGGTCCGGATGAGCTCGGATTAATCGAGAGCCAGACTGTTGAGCTTACGAGTGGTCCGTCAGGTGGCCAAAATTATGGTAGTGGGTGGTGGGAAGGTAAGTCGTGTGTCGCCCTCGTAATCGATAATCTAATTTTTTCTGTGGCAGGTATTGACTCCACAGGGCGAAAGGGGATATTTCCAAGCAATTATGTTAGTCTTCTCGATTTAATTTCACTCGAGAAGCTGATGATGGCCATCAGGTGGAGTTGATATGAAATGTATCATCTAGTAGCCACATGGCGGTCTTCTGTATATCTGAAAAGATTTTCCTTCTTACTGCACAGGTCGTGTAATTTTTCATTATCGATCAATGTCATGGTCAATAAATTATCTAAGAGCATCGATGCCAAGATGAGCGCCGCATCACTTCTAACATGTTCCAACTACGTGTACTTGCTCACAAATGACACGAGATTTTTCCTTTCAGAAACAAAAGAAAAAAGGAGTTGTTCTGTGCAGTTGGCGAACGTAGTTCCTTGCATTCTCTTCTGCGATGATGTTTCCAATTCTCTTTGTAAAAACTGTTGAGTGGATTGGCTCATTACAGTCAGCAAATGTGAGCAACCCCTTGCGCAAGGGAATCCCTATGTGTATGTTGCGGGCGGAGTCGAGATGATGATACAATTTATGAGAGTCGTTACCGTCTTCTGGTGGCGTTTTTGCGCGGGACTGATGCTTTGAGACCCATGAGCTTCAAATGTTGATTTCAAATGTAATCTGCTTGTATGCCTACGGTCCATGAGAGAGCTTACTGAATTCAACTGGTGACGAGTCGTGTTACAAGATTCCGTACATGTTTTGCTATAATCAAAGCGCACAACGGAAACACTTACTAGGTCAGAAACCATTCTAGGAGGGAGGTGCCAGATAGTCGATTCTCCGACAACGTCAAGAGCAAGGCAAGTTGACGCATAGAGCTGAATTTCCCAGAAGAATTGTCTGGGGCTGAGAATGGATCTGTGTTCGAAAAAGTCTTCCATCTGACAAATTCCAAGCGGGCATCATGCTACAGCTTCCCCCTCGGCGAGCTACACGGCTGGGTGATACTAGGGCCTACTGGCAGTGTATAGACTCGAATTTTTGAAGATAGGTGGCTTTTGAGCTAGTGGGCCAGAGAATCGGGCGGCGAGAAATTCTGCAGATCAGAACTCAGCCCGAACTTGTGAGAGTCTTTGTTGGAATGAGACAAGGGCAGCCGGCGGAATGTTTAATGACAGTAACTCGAGTCACCTGGTCTGTTCTTTTGTCGTTCACTACATGCGGTTCAAACGAGCAACTGATTTTTATCTGGCAGATCATTGTGTCGTGTGTTTTTCTATATTTCCAAACGTACCGATTTGGCTCCTCTTCCACACAAATGGTGGGCAGTGACCGGCCCAAAGAAGTAGAGTTTCGGCGTGGGTAGTTGACTGCATCCGAGACCGATATTTTGGCGTTCACGAGGCTTCTTACGTGTCAGGAGAAACTCTCCTATCGATGGGGGGAGAAGCGAGGTGAGCGAGTTGAACTTGGATAGGCGGTTGAAATGATTTCTATGATTAGGACCCAATTGTGTAGCGCAAAGGGACGAACACGAGTCCAGAAGTCCAGGAATGAGTTATAAAATATGACTCATTTGCCGTATGCTTCTGAAGACAACCTCCCCTCCCATTCCTCACCCAAAGAAAAGCAATGACAATCCTACCAGTTTCCGACGTCGACTTAGGCAGTTTTCTGTCACTAGCAGATGCACTTAACCCACCCACTCTATATCCTCTGAACTGACAGTGAGCACCGTCCTCTGACTTACAGGTCATCACATTATTGAACTTACAGACCATCATTTCATTGATTACGATAGACATCCATATATCATTCGCCGACACAGCTTTCGCGATCATTGGTTACCATCTTGTTGTAGGCATGGTGTCGGATTTTTAGGATCGAGGCTGGACACTTGAGACTCGGTATGAACAAGAAGAAAAGAACTCATCTATGGAATGTTGATCCTTGGCTCATACATAAGAACATGCAGCCAGTCTTCGTGGGTGAGAAAAGGGCAATACACTTGCTGATTGCATGCCAGATCATCCACAAGACTCCACGCATGTCATTTCGAGAGACGAAAATTGACATCAAGAATTGACATCAAGGTCCGTTTGTTGTACGACAGTGAAAGAAGATGACTGACATTACTGAAGGAGCCACTCCAGATGCTAGAGTGTATACCGTGGCGCTCCTTCAGCATCAAGTTATCCATCATCCGAAAAAAAAAGTCAAGCTAGATGTATGTCCGGTTGACCATCAAGAGAAAAGCTTTGTTTGACAGTCCAACGCAGAGCCCGACTCAAAAGATTCAGTCATCGTGGTGGCTAAAACCTAGGCCAGTAGGTCCACTGATATTATCTGAGCCCGATCTTCTGAGTACAAGATATGCAGTCACTCCGAGACGGGGTCTAGACGGTCTGGCGACAACACGCAATCACTACGTGGCGGGGTCCAGACCCATGAAACCTAAAGATTGCCTAAAGATGCGCAATCCACCCTGGATTTCCGCCAGTGTGCTGTCAGACTAGTCGTGTCGTACGCAGAGACCCAGATATTCTCGGTATCGTCGTCGTAGCGCCCATTTTCGCGAGTAACCTCTGCGACGCTCGGTGTGTTCGTCGGGTGTCGCGTGGCTACTCCTGCGATGGATGACTGCAATGACGATTCTGCGGACGGAAGGGAAAGGTGTACCCACAGCTGTCTTGCCAGCGGCAAACTTTAAAGCAAAGTTTGAACTCAAGATTATTCCTCTGTTTGTCATCACGGTTCACGTCACTGGAAAACTAATACGTAGAACAGAATGCTTAATGGGCGGCAAGCAGTGATCTTGAAGTTTCTCCTAAAGCTTATTTTCTTTTCTGATCATGGATTTCTTGAGTACAATTGACAATGTTTCCCGACGCGATCAGGGTTGGATTTTCCGATTCTCCGAATAGAAGGGAGCGCTTTCGTAGTCGCGTGAGTTAGTTGAGAAACGTTAGAAAAGTGTCTACGCGTATGCAGCTGTCGTTCACAAACCTAAATGCAGGCTTCCTTGTGTGATGACCATCACGTGCGGAAGATAAAAGCATCGAATACAACTTGTATTGCAAGATAACGTCCGATAGCACTAGCAAGAAGAATCATATATGTACAGACCATACGCTCCGGCGCTACCGACCTCCTACTAATGATGTTCTCATGTACGGTCCATTTGCACCCATCCCATATGATACGGACGATGGCAACGACGTCGGCATGCCCCCTTGCATTGGGTTCATCGACATTCCATTTGATGGTGGTGGCCCAGGCGTCTGGTTATGAGTTTCCCTGACTGAGCTTCGATCTTCCCGTTCTGCGATCGTCGCACCAGTTCGGCTGGTATCTGCGAGGCCATTTGACACCGTAAATGTCTGACCAAATCCATAAAGCTTTCCAGAGTACTCGACGTGATCGATCTGGTCATTGAAATATAATTCACGTATCTTGAAAAAGGTAGTTGCTGTGAGGAGAGAATCTGAGCCCGCTTGATTCGATGGTCCAATCCGTTGTATCTATGCTCATGTGTTAGTTATGTTCAAACATTGTAACACTGGAGAGCATACACCCAAATCATCAGCGAGTTCCTGAAGACCCCCCCGTAGGATTTTCGTAGAACGCATAAGGCATTTGACATCGTATACAGTAGGGAACCATATCCGTAGTAGATCAAAGAACTGGTCCTCGACAGTGGGTAATGACTCTGCAGTCAGGAGTTTGACAAAGTAACCAAAATCATAGCCACTGCGTAGCACAATCAAGAAAAACTGTGACACTGTTGATGAAGAAAAACTCGCCTATGGAATGAAATCCACTTCGTTTCTGAAGACAACACCATTCCCGACGTGATCATGAGTTCCGCAAAATCATTAGGCATTATTCCAATTTCTTCGTGCCGTTGGAAATCAAAACCAGACTTTTGTAGAAGTTCTATCGAATCAGGCGCGTACATATCGTCGCTGATTTCGTTAGACCACTACCAAAGGACAAAAAACACGACTCACTTGACATTGAACTTGAAATTGAATTGCCAAGTCGAACACTCCTCAGGCAAATTACCATCTTCGTCCGCCAGTGTCACGCCAACCTGTATGATCTTTAGCAGGTCAACATTACACCGCATTGTCTGGTAGTGATATTCCGATGACGTTTTAAATGCCCCAATGGGCCGCGCCACGACACCCGGAAATTCTGTGTCCTGGGCCCAGCATGAGTCGAGGCTATGACTTCCAAAAGTAGCGAGACTCGACCATTGCGACATAGGGATATTTATCAATGATATCACGTATATTTCGCATTTCAATCTCGAGATTAGGCGCCCATACGTCTCTTATTCGGGACATATCGTGCGTAGAGTCCGTCGATGAGCGTGAGGGAGCCAGTTTGTCAACGGTGAGTGAGGAGGGAACAATGCTATTTGATTACGTAATGATATATACCCAATCCTGAACCTCGTTAAATCTCTTTCTCTTCGAGAGCACCAAGCCCTGGAGGATAAGTCTAAACTGGAGTTCTAATAGTCAAGAAGTCTTTGACTGATGAATCTATCAAGATCCATGCATTGCAATCTCGTCGTTCTCCGCAAACAAATTGATTTGACACAGGCATATATTAAGGTATCTTATATTGGTATCCAATAGAAGGGCAGTAAAATGTTGAAAGTGTCAGTTTAATGACATTGGTCAGATCTTTCTTAGATACCATCAAGGTCCATCGTGTTAATTTGTCTTGGTCTTTAAGCTTGATGCGCGGAGTGCTCGCGCAATGTGACCATACGAATCTATCATCAGCGCAATAGGAATGGCCACCCATCTGATATAACGTGAGTCACAAAGCTGTGAGAGGTGGTAAGAAGAAGTCATATACATTATGTTCATGAACTATAAAATAGGTTACTTAGAAAAAGGCAGTATTGATTTATATAAGACCCACAAAAAGATACACCCAGAGATAGAGTGGGTTAGAGGTGTCCAGATTCGGGCTGCCGGTGAGCCATTCCGGGCAGAATGTCATCCAGCTTAGAAAGTATGTCACAACCACAGATGAATAAAAATTAGAATCTGACTAACCCGCCATACAACTCAGCAGTGCAAAGAACCACTATCCAATAATGTCTGGCGGGATCAGGGAGCGCGAGCAGGTGAAGGATATAGCAACATAGTGGTCCAGCCCCTAGGACTGTGAGAAGTTCAAGCGAAACGACCGTAGGATCAGCTGTGCCCCAACGAAAATCCGCTGCGGCGTATTCACGCCCTATACTTGCATAAGCAGTCAACGCAAGAGTGACCCTAAAGGAGATACTATATAGTTTACGCACACATCGCGGCGAAGGGCCCGGTGCTCGTATTGACCTGCCTACCAAAGACCGACAAGTAAAGGAAAGATCCTTCAAAAGAGAAGTGAATGAGAGCATCAAATGCCTATATCCGTGTAACATGTTCAGCTTTCCGAACCGGACATCGATGAAGAAACATACAAGCCATATGAAAGTATATTTGTCAACACTACGCGAGTTTGAGGGAAGATATATGCGTGCTAGAAAGGTAGCTACAGTGCCAACGAGCACTACACCACCTAGTGAGTACGCCGATGTGAGTGTAAATATGTCCGTGAGGGATTTGGAGGCAGACATATTGAGGATACTAATCACTTTGAAGAACAAAAGAGATAGGTCCCAACTTTCAATATTTGGCCCAACTCTTTGTACAAATATTGGCATTTTTGTAACGCCTCTTCTTTACATCCTGTATTTCATACACTATGCGTCGTCGCATCTCCCAGGATGTGAAAGAGCTTGTTATCAACCTGACATACTGACATGAGTTGAGTTGACCCAGGCAGATGCATGAATGAACTCGAATCAAGCAGTACACTCAAACTGGCTCGCTGCACTTTACAACTTTTAAGACTGGCACGTTAGGGCAGTTGATTCGTACACATGATGACAGCTGACAGGCTTTGATAGTTGCTGTGAGTTATTCCATACCTGTTTTCGTCTCCATATTGTAGGAGAAAAGAAACAAGTCGGCATGCGCATCCAGAACAATCATGAAAAGAACACCAAAGATAGTAATATTTACATATATGGATGAGATCAAAGTTGGGTCGAATATTGAAATTTGGCCGAAAGTGGCGTGACCTTGAGAGCAGTCACATCTCGGCCCGAGGCTCCCGAACGGCCCGAGCACCAGGTTTTTATTCTGCTTCCACCAACTTCGCCGTGGTGGCGGCTGACCTTCCTCTCATGTGGCCGCCCAGGCTTCTAGCGAAGAAAAAGCATGCGACGATCCTGAGACGGACTTCTGCATGGGCGCTACTGATCGCCCAGGGATAGACCTTAACTTCTCATTTCCTCGTTGCCACATATCGCGTCCTATCCATCTCCAACAAACTATGAACATGATAGTCTGCGTTAAACAAGATGATACTAACAAAAGTATTTTTCACGTGCCTTTGGCGCGGCTCAAACTTCAAACGTCTTTTGATAACCTTGTGGTAAGTCAAGTCTCAATATTAGAGACCAATTTGCCGGGGCCGATATGACATGTTTGGTCTCCTCAGATATCGAGATGATCTAGAGGAAAGAGTGAAGCGGCTGATTCCGAGTCCGTGTCTGTTTGTTTTCTTCTACAACAGTGGTGTTCATCGAAGGAACAATCTTTTCATCACTCCCCTCCATCACGTTCTCTTGGTATCTGTTTCTGTCGTTATAGCCATTATCGTGAGTTCCTTTCGCATTACTTTTCCTGATTGATCTTGATAGGGAATCTCTAGTGATACCAAATTTAACGCTCTCCTTGCGACGTTACATATCACAATGCATCAATGACCGCGGTTTTGTCGATTTACCCAGTGCTACCAATTCTGGTCTTCTGCTTCTGCTGCTTACATTCGATCACGGTACAAACATGATGCGGCGAGCTACCTTCATTTGGGCAAGACATAACGCCGCCTTTACTGGGACGGTAATTCGATATTCTTCTCAAAATCCTTTTGATAGTATTTATGGTCGGCGGTGCACCGGTGCGCCGGGTACATTGGGAACAAAAGTACAAATTTCCCACACGGCGCCTGCAACCTTGAAATTCTCGGGTGTTACAAGGATTATCCTGCAACGTATGCGGTGTACCTTTGTCCGACAAATGGGAACAAACGGCATGCGCCGGGTGCGGGTAACAGCGAACTTGTGCGTGTTCTCAGGACAAAAATAGGTGTGGATATTCCCACTTTAATCGCAAATTTTTTGGACCCTTTTACGCGATTGCGGATCTTATCTACGATAGATGCAAAAGCGAGAATTTTCTGATAGTCTTCATGATTTTTTCTCCGCTGTAATTTTGATATGTGAATTTTTGCAGACTCAAGTCATTTTCCATATGGCTCACAAGTACTGTTTTCCATTGCCACGAGGGCACCATGCAGGATCAGAGTGTTATAGAACAAATAATCGCATCGGCGATTTGTTAAGGCAATCACCGTTGATTCTGGACAGCATCGACTCGGATCGTGTCTTTTCTCGAACTTCGGCTGACTCAAGCTCAGGGCGTGATCTTAGATATGACGGTGGCGGCAAGACCCATGGACAGTCGTATACCGTGAAGACGTGCTGAACGAAGCCCGCAAATCGATCGTAGTGCACTCCGAGCCCCCCCCATCTAATTGTATGACTTTCACCAGAAGCTTTATCGTAGGGGGCAAGAATATGTGGGGACTTCCCTTTGTTGTGCCAACCCGATCACAAATCACGAATCCAGCATTCTATCCAATCACCTACATCGACCATGACCACTGACTTCGCAAGATTGGCATGCCGAGGATCCGTTCTGCCAGGTGTGCGCCTCGTTCGGAGAGAACTTTGATCGCAAGTCTAAGGACACACAAGGGTGAGCCTTTTCTTTATTCACAACAACGGAGCAACGGCCATATCTGGCGATTGGTCGTTCCTTGGGTAAGAACAAGAATAGTTTGTTTTGACTGAGGAAGCCAAGCCAATCTTGACAGCGTCAGGTGGTCCAACAATGCCCATCTGGATTTCCTCCTCAGAGGGTCGGCCGAGAGTGACGGCGCACTCATTAACGCATCGAGGACGAGTAAAAAAGATCGGTAAAGTTGAGTCAAGGACCATAGGTCATGCGAATGTCGACATCGGAGTACATCCAAATGGATCTACGTAGATTAGAAGTAATCGACGGACGTCCAGACCAAAGCACCCGATAGAGCGCGACAGTTTGTCCTTGTGGCCCTGTGTCAGGAGATTGGGTTTACCTCCGTACTTCGGGGAATGGATTTTCTGGAATCTCGATTTCGGCAGTGTCCGTGATTCTCGCATGTGGCTTGTAAAGGTACTCTGCCAGCTACGCTGCTAGCAACTTGCCCTCGCTCTTGATGTTACTGGATGCTTCGATGGCAACATGCACGGTGGCAGGCCCGCTGAAGATGAGAGGAAGCCGGAATGGAACCTTTTCTGCCAAACGGGGATAGACGGGAGCGCCCGAAACGCCACGTTTGGATCGATCGATCTTGCGTGCTCCTGCGTGATTGTCTCTTTGTTTGTGGGGCCAACGTAAAAAATTCTGTTTCCTGTTCGCCGTTTGTTAATGATTATGGCAGCTCTAGAGCTCGAGGATATGGTATTGTCTCGGGCGGGGAGCACTTACGTGAGGAGCTGATGAATGAACTAGTAATAATGTTATGATTCACAACTGAATTAGTACACTAAGTAGGGTTCGACGACTATATCAATCATTATGTGTCGTGCCTGTTACCTTCTTGATCTCCGCCCACAAACTGCTTATACTTTCCACACTCAGCCCCGTCCGAATTCCACGCAACCCATTACACCATGTCCCCTGAGCCTCTCATCCTCCACGATTCTGCCTATCCTCAACCTGAAGAACGGCCTCCAGACCCTCGTCCTCTCAAACGCCCCCGAAAAAATCCCTCGCCGAAGCAGGACCTCCCGTATGACCCCCAAGTCCCG
This sequence comes from Termitomyces sp. DKA64, assembly GCA_017657295.1. NCBI lineage: Eukaryota > Fungi > Basidiomycota > Agaricomycetes > Agaricales > Lyophyllaceae > Termitomyces > Termitomyces sp. DKA64. The sequence goes on along the minus strand of JAGGAV010015615.1, from coordinate 11,938 downwards.
CCCGTGGTCGACCACATCTTCATTGCCGAGGGAAACGTGACAAAAAAGCCTGGTGGAAAGAAGGTTCGTAGTTTAACAACAAATACGTGAAGGAGCCAAACGTTGACCTTGGTTCGCTATCACAGGCACCCCTCTCATGCTGTGAATGTAGAAGGTCTGGATATTCTTTTTCGAGTCTAACAGCAGTAGCTGAACATCCTTTTGTATGGCCCAGACTCAAGTTGAAGGTCAACCAACCATCCTTCTTCCTGCATCGTGTACTAAAAATGATCAAACATTAGTGTGATCGTAACTTTCCTTGTGCATCGTGCAAGGTGTGTATCATAACTACTCATTAGTAGAGTTTAACAGCAGTTCATTATATGACCTAAAGAAACGTGGCTGCGCAGAGATATGTCCCGAAGGTATGTCATAAGTACCATTCTACGTTCAAGATCTATTTTCAAACCATGAGTCTTAGGTGTTCTCGTGTCTGGCAAGGGCACCCGTTTCATCCTTGCCAACACCGAACAACTCCATACCAAGATTCAAGAGATGAGTGAACGCATTCGAAATCTCGAGGAGGCACTTGAGCACTGTCGGTGCACTCCTGCACCACACCCATTACTCACCCCCGAGCTTCTTGCCATAAAAAGTACGATGGGGCTGTACGGTGGAACTCAAATCGGGGCAGACAGTTCCCCTATGAATGCCAGTAACGGCCAGGGCCATTCCCATTCACATCCCCAAGTCAATGGAAGTGAGAGCGCAAATGGACGAGAAACGGAGGAGGCTGAAGAACGCAAGGTTGACGTTGAACTGAATATGACACCCTTGTCATCTGTGACAGCGATGAGCGAGGACAACTACAGCGGAGGACTGACCGTACATGTGTGTTCCTGCGGCCCGGTTTTGTCCTCTATCTCAGTCCGCTAATCCCGTGATGCCCGCAGGCTTCCTCATTCGACAACCACAACGACCTCTTCCAGGAAGTTGTTCGTCTAAGCCAATGTTATCCCCTCCCCGAAAATGTGTCTCCAGAACCGAACTTAAAAATGCGGGAATACATCCGCTCACTCCTTCCGCCCCGAGCCGAGGCCGACCACCTTTGGGACCAAGCTCTCCAAAACGCGTTATGGCAGTACGTTCATCTTCTCCTTTTCTAACTATTACTAATGTGTCATTTACCCAGATACAATCCCCACCCCTCCGAAACATTCTACCCAAACCTCGCACATCACTGCTACACGATCCCGACATCCGAGCTCTCCCCGCGCCGGCTGGCTCTCCTTTTCATGATCCTCGCCGTCGGGTGCCTAGTCGACCTCACACACCGCCCACCCGACTCTCCTGACGCCGAACGGTACCACCAACTTGCGCGTGCGTCGCTTTGTGAGATCCCTGTCATGGAAGAAACAAACGTCGAGACCATCACGGCATTATTCTACGAGATTTGGTATTTGCTTGTGTTCAGTGATAAGAAGAAGGCCGCGGGGTACGCATGGGGGCTTATGGGGCTCACCGCGAAGCTTGCCCAAAGTGTAAGTCAAAGGTCGATCGATCACTTCTTCGCCTTCGCTTCTACATACTTACCCGAATGCCATAATACTAACATTGATGCTGATGCGCGTTTTTCTTCTATCCACAGATCGGCCTGCATAGAAATTCTGCTGGCGGGGTGAAAGGTATTCCTGAGGAAGTCGAGAAACGCCGATCGCTGTTCTGGGAGCTCCTCTACCTTGATGCGCGGCTGGTACGTGTTTCGTTTCTGTTTTACCTCAGGACCTCGTTAATCCGCTCATCACTGATTGGAATGTAGTCACTCTCACTCGGCCGTCCTCCATCTCTATGCATCCGATACATGGACTGCCCACGTCCATCGTACGAACCCGACCTAGGTCGTGATCTGTCAGAGAGCCTGCATTACTGTATGTCTCGCTTTCTATCTCCCGTGTCTCTGTTTTACTATTTTGATATGACATGGTATGATAGATCAAGAATGGAAACACTCCTGTTACACCGAATGCCTGGCGCCCGTTCTGGAAGTCATCTCGCAGCCCTCGTTGGAGTATGGCGTCGTCGTCGACCTTGATACTAAGATTCGTGACTTCTCGTTCCCTCCTTCTTTGAGGACCGGGAACACGAGCAATTCAAGGAATCTACAAATGCAAAAAGCTAGTCTGAGCATTGCGTTGGAAGCGGGTGGGTGGTGGAGAATGGGTACATTGACTTCGTCAATCACTGATCCTGTTCTTTTCTCTAGTTCTTCTCCAGCTCCATCGTTCGTTCTTCACGCGTGCTCTCAGTGGGCCTGAGGAGTCATTCAATAGAAGGCACAAATACGCTCCCTCCGTTGTCGCAGTCTTCCTCAGCGCTTCTCGCATGATAGCGACCGTCCAGGATCTCTACCATCGCGAGCCACAGCTAACTGCTCGTATCTTAGGGTATTGGTCGAATGCATTCTCAGCGGCGGTACGTTCTGTTTTGGGCATCGTACGATAAGCGCTGACACTGATTGGCGCTGTTATCTAGGTGGCGTTATGCCTTTTGGTCTCGCGGGCGCCGTTTACATGTCTGTCCCCCGCCGCCCTTCAGGAACTGGATCGGGCACGGATGCTCTTCAAGTCCGCAAGGAGTACATGCCCGCGCGCTCTACAAGTCATCGTGAGTGATTTCTCCCATCTGACCTTCGCTCGACCATCTACACTATTGCATTCCAGCCGATCCTTGAATCTATGGTTAAAAAGGCAAACGACATCTACAGTCGCTGGGCTGAAGGCCAAGAAGTTCAAACTGTCCTCCAACATCTTGTCCCGTCGGACCCTGCAGCCCACGAAATGGACCACAGCCACCTCTCCCCAGCTATAAGCAGTACTTATGTATCGCCTTCCCCGCCGCCCTCCGCCGACCCTTTCTCGCGAACACACCGCAGCCTCGCACAATGCATCGTCGAGGTGCACGAGCGCGCTCGACAAATGTTCCCACAACGCAAACCGTGCTCGTGCAGTTCTCGTACAACAGTACAATGCCCACCATCGCACTTCTGGGCTCCCCCGCCCGTTGTGCCGCGGGCCAGCCCAGTCCTGCCGGATCTGCACAGCTACCAGCAGTTTGAGAACCCAGTGCTGCCTCCGCCCCCGATGGATTCGAGGCCTGAGCCGGGGTCCAAGATGGCCGGGGTTGTGGAGACGCTGAACTTTGAGTTGGGTGCATTGGGCGCGGGCGAGCAGAGTTGGATGAGTTTCTTCTAAATGGGGTGAAATGATGTTTTTTGGCCGATTACCTTAGGGTTGGATTATGCTGTGTACGTTAAAAGGATTTGTGTGGGGTTTGGTCGGGTTTTCTCCTCTTTCATGTTCATATCTATTGCCGATACCGTGGTTATATCATCGCTAATCTTGTCATGTCATTTAGCGCTTTTCTATCATAGAATATATCAATACCCTTTTTCCTGGTAATTTTGATACATTGATTGAATGTTATTCTCTGATCTCCGGTGATTTCGCAGTTCGGGTCCCTCGGGTATCATATGTTACGACGCGCCTCGAGTCCGATCACAATGGGCGCTTCGGTTCGCACCTTCAAGCTTACAAGTTTGACAGAAAACAAGATGACCCACATTGCGACCTGACTGACTCATGGACATGCACCCGAGAGTCACGGGATGCACAGCTTCGAAATGCTAACAAAGGCGTAATCTAAAGCGAACTTCTTTGTCCTGCTACGACCACCACCAAGTATGCTGGGTCACTACCTTGCCCCCGATGCCCAGGGCTCCCAGCTGCAGAACCGGCCGGGAAAGCGTGCAAGGAACGCGCAAGACGATCACATGCAGCCCTTGTACCACCACCAGCTGCCGTTATCGAGGGAGCCACTTGGGTTCGCGGAGGACCACACGACAGACGGCAAGAGAAAGGAGACGCGCGCCCCGGACAAAGAAAAAAATCGCCGGCTGTCGTGCAAGGAATGCCGGAGGTCAGTCAGATATGTTGTTTCTTAGGGATAAGTCCGAATTGACGGTGTCTTTGGACAGGCTAAAGCTCAAGGTCCGTTGAAATTTGTTTTTTTCTTCCTGTAGGTAAAATGCTTATTTTATGTGGTGCAGTGTGACCGTGTATTCCCATGCCAGGTGGGTTGTAACCCGTATGGACGAATCTGTTCGATCTGACTTTTCTGTAGTCTTGCGTCAAGCGCGGATGCGGCAGTCTTTGTCCGGAAGGTATGTGCCTTGCTATTACTTGCTCGTGTTGCTCAGATTCATTCCTCCAGGTGCACTGACGTCCGGACGTGGCAGTCGGTAAGCCTTATTCCCCAAACTTTCTTCGATTCATCTGACTTTGATCTACTTAGCTTTATCCTCGCGAATACAGAGCAGCTGCATGAAAAAATCGCGGTCCTCAGTGATCGTGTCCGTCAGCTTGAGGATGCACTGCAGACCCTCCAAGCTACACATTCGCCTCGACCCCATCCGCTGCTCACTCCGGAACTCCTCCAGATCAAAACCTCACAAGACCTCTACATCACTCCACAGGTCCAGACCCATCCTGCAAGTCAGCAACAGGACCACACTTCGGATCTTCTCGCAGATTCCACAAACGCTCTTTCCCTCTCTGCATTGGTCTCGACCCAGCCACCCTATGCGCCTCCAACAAACTCACATATCACGATCAGCAGCGGCAGCAACAGCAACGGAGGCGAGATAACATCCTTCAACAATCCTCCGGACGTCCCGCCGGACATTCTGCAGCTGAGCAGCACATTTCCCTTCCCATGGTCCGTCGACCTCCGCATAAGGAAGCGCATCCGCGAGGCGTTGCCTCCGCGCCATGAGGCCCTTGCGATTTGCGAAGCAGCGCGGAACAACGCCCTGTGGCAGTGCGTCTTTTCTTCTCCTTCTCTGTTTGTCCCTAAGTTTGCTCATGTGGTGTATGTTGTGGCTCATCCCTCCCAGATACCACCTCGATGCTTCCGAAACGTTTTTGCAGAATCTTTTGCACCACTGTTATTCGGTACCCATAGAAGAGCTGTCTCCCAGACGACTCGCATTATTACTAATGATTCTTTCTATTGGCTCCCTTGTCGACCTGTCTCGACCTTTGGGATCCCTCTATGGCGAAGCCTATCACCATCTAGCTCGTGCGGCTGTGTGCGAGATTCCGCTCATGGAGGAACCAGATTTTGACGTGCTTCATTGTCTAGTGAGTTGTTTCATCGTGAATTGAGCAAGTGTTAAGTGTGACCTCTCCAGTTTTTCATGATCTGGTGGCATCTCATATTCTCTGACAACAAGAAGGCTATCGGATATGCTTGGAACCTGATGGGTTTTGTCGCAAAGCTCGCACAAGGGGTACGCCCTTTGTACCCTCCTCTCGTATCAGCATAAACTGACTCGAGAGATCTACGCCTGTCCAGCTTGGTCTACGTCAGTAACACCTCGACTTTTCGTGGCCTAAACTCCGAGGATATCTGACGTTGCCTCGTGCATGTAGATCGTAACAATTTGCGGCGTCGTGGTATACCAGAGGAGGACGAGAAGCGTCGAGCCGTGTTCTGGGAGCTGCTCAACCTAGATTCTCGTATGGTATGTATGGTGCTCGTCTCCGCTAAACTTATCCTCTGAATCCCTCGGCTACAGAGTCTGTCCCTGGGTCGACCCCCTTCCATCTGCCTGCGCCACGTCGACACGAAGCCTCCTGAGTTCAACGGTGCAGGGTTATACGTCCCCCAAGAAGAGATAGTATGTACGTACTCCCCGTCTTTTTCGCGACCTACCTCAGTCAAAGATTAATCTACTCGTCTATCTAGATCATGAATGGAAGAACGGTTTCTTCATACATTGCCTCACGCCCATCCTCGAAGCCGTCGTCGTCGTCGACCCTCCGCCATACTCCACAATTATCGAGCTTGACTCCCTTGTGCGTGACTTCCAGATACCCAAACTCCTCGACGAGCAGCCCAAACATGGGTTGGGCGGACAGGGGAGCAGTGGCGCGGTGGCGCCGCGGTTCCTCAGCATGCAACGTGCTCTCGTCGCGACGAGCCGCGACATAGGTGAGTAACCTGACATCTGACTATACCTCGTGCTCATCATAACTTGGAACAGCTCTTCTTCAGCTCCATAGGAGGTTCTTCACAGAAGCAATGAGTCTTCCCGAAACATTCGATCTCGCCACATACCCCTACGCCCCTTCGGTACTCGCTACGTGTCTCGCTGCCGCCTCCCTTGTTGAAAGCATCGAGACGTTATTTGACAATGAGCCTCACCTTAGTGCGCGGTTCTTATACTTCTGGTTCAACATTTATTCCGCAACTGTATGTGCCTACGACCTCTTTCTTTGCAACCTATTTTTATTCTTGTCATCTCTTATGACGATAGGCAACCCTAGCCCTTTGCGTCTCCAGGACACCTTCCACACCCTTCGCTCCTGAAGCTCAGAAATATGTTGACCGGGCATGCAGACTATTTGGTCGTGCCGCTCAAATTCTCCCGCTCTGCAGACGTCTCTCACACGTCACTGAAAAGCTTGCAGACAAATCCCAGCAAGCGCTCAAACAATACCAATCCACTATCCCCTCCTCCTTCATCGGACCACAAATGCCCACCATCTCTGTCCAAAGTCCAAACATAACAAGCGAAACCACTGGGTTTGAAATCCCCGACTCGTTCCGTTCAGCTCACCCAATACTTCTACGATGCCTGGAGCGGCAATTACAGCGGCAGTTGGAACAGCCCCGGTCTCCCGAGCTTCCACGTGCAAATACACTTCCCATGTACCCGCAGCAGGGCCAACAGTACCAGGAGCAGGAGGCATGGCTTCCCGACTTATATCACTATGCAAATGCCGGCGTGGGCAAGGAGTTAAGGTACCCGTTCCCGTTCCCTGGGCAGGGACAGGAGAAACAGGAGGCGTCGTGGACACCAGTACCTGCGCTGGCACAGACGAAGACGCCGTTCGTGCTGGGAATGCCGAGGGTTGACGCGAATACCGAGTTTAATTTTGATCATGGAGAGTTGGTGAAGCAGTGTGAAGAGACGGGGTATATGGCTTGGTTTTAGAAGAAGATTTTTTATTGGTACTTCGGGCTTGGTTTTGTGAGGAAGGAATGTATATTTTTTATTTAGGCTTATTCGTTTTTTCTTGGATACTCATAGGATATACTTTGGGTCCATTTTTATGTCTTTTTTATTTTTGTAGATATTATACTCTCCACCACTCACCGTTTTTGATTGTTGTAATTATGTACCTACAAAACTGAAGTACTAACGTATTAATCAAGCGATTTATGTAACGATTTGAATCTAAGAAATCTGCGCCGGTAATATTTTCTAGAGGTATGATTCGATCGGTTACCATCATGATATCATCATGATCACCTGACAAACCTTAATGAGTCATCTTAAAATGGCTACCGGTCTAGGTCACTGCTGGGCCAGGTTCAACGCTCATGACATCCAATGATCGGATACCTTTTTCGATGTGAATGCTCTAGAAACGAGGCGACTTTTTCGACGGCACACACTACGGCCAGCGGCGTACTCGAAGGTCTTTCACTTGAGAATGGGCCCGTTTTTAACGTTTGACTCGGCCGGAACTCATAAGATAATAGTTGAGGAAAGTGTTGCGCGATCCTGTGCAAATTGATCCCTGTTTCCTTCAATCCCCGCGCAATGATGTTCTATTGCAGACGTCACGAAAGAGAAAGCGATCCTTGTCTCAAGACCTGGGAGAACAACTAGCAATCTTGCCCTGATGTTGTGAGTGTTTGTCTGGCATGTATACTGTGAGTGATGAAGGATGTTAATGGAACTGAGAGAAAAGGTCCTCAAACAAGCGAGATATAGTCTGTGTTCAGTTGTGCAACATTAGTTGCACAATGCCCTTGACCGCGTGTCCGACTTTCCAGTAATGTTATGATCGATCGTTTTAGGAGTTCATCATTTAATTGTAAAGCTTTTGAGATATGGCCAAGAAACGAGAGATAGTCCACAAGGGCCTCAGATGCCTTGTTTTCGACAGATAATAGAACCTTCAAGTTTGGCATGACGGAAAAATTCGTACTCAATGAGGTAGAGTTTTCGGAGAATAGCGGGCGGCGGTTCCAGGGTGTTCCAGTTGAATTACCAGAGACGGATCACCGGTTGTGGAATGGTCAAAGATTGCGATGAAATTTCGAGATAAAGGAACTCAAGGCATGTGTGGAATCAAAGTCCGTGTATAAATAATACCAGTGATTCGGAGTTTGGAGCCTGGTCATGCCTCATGGATGTGATACAGATCCTAAGTGTATACAGTCACGAGATTGATACGAGTTACAGACCCAAACTTCTCCATCAGGCCTAAACTCATCGAGGCAAGATGTATTGAGAAGACCAGTTCCAAAGTCCGATTCATCTCCAGGTGGAACCATCCTCAAGAAGACCCTTCCATGTGATCATGCCAACGTGAGAAAAGATAGTACAGGATGGGTGCTGCAAGAAACTTAAATAGTCGATCCTGTGTGTTTCAGCATGATAACAATGTGTTACATGTTGAAACAAGTGAGCGCAACTAAGCGACAGCCAGTCACGGTAAACCGGTGCGCAAGTCTCGAGAGTGAGTTGATCAACAATGTTGGATATTTGTCCGAATGAAAGGTTGTCAGTTTATCAATTGGAAACAGTGAAAAGATGTTTGCCCTGGGTTTTTCTTCTATAAGGGTTGTAACAACAAAGACAAAGTTTGATACATGATACTATACATGATGACTCACCTTCCGAGCTTAGCGGTAAATGCTTTGATCGATGTGTCCGAGTCATCATGTATTTATATCGCCATGTCGACAAAAGCCTTGAACACCGGTGAGAGTCTTCTGAATATGCGTCAGTCGGTTACTCTACCACCAGTGTCACGGTCCAACCGTAGAGATCATGAGGCTATATGACAGTACCGACGGGATCATTAGACGGGAGGAAAGGGAAAAGGTTTCGAGGAAGAATAGGTTGTGAAACTTGATTTGCCCTGTCGTAAAGGTAACGATAAAAAGGTGAAAAAAAAGAACTATCGTAAGGATAACTTCAAAAAATTCATGACCGAGACAGGGGTCGAACCTGCAATCTCCTGATTCGCGATTCGTAGTCAGACGCGATGCCATTTCGCCACACGGCCATTGAATTATGGACCAAAATTAAAGTAGTCAGATTCGCCGTGCCGTAAGGATAATGCCAAAAAGCTATGACCGAGACAGGGGTCGAACCTGCAATCTCCTGATTCGCGGTTCGTAGTCAGACGCGATGCCATTTCGCCACACGGCCATCGGGTTTCTGTGATAGACTTACATAGAGAATTCGAGGAGCTGCTAGAACAGTTCACTTCGTTAGTTCTTGACAATTGATTGTTCATAAACCGAGCGAGGGAAAAAAAATTCAATAATGCCAAGAGTCCGAGGACTTTACCTTCCAGATAGATATTAATAGGTAGCAACGCCACACCAAGACAATACTTTTCAAGCATGAGATGCGTGTCGTTGAACAATGCAGAAGCTCGAAATTTAATGGTCATAACTACTTACTACAGACCGCGGTGGTCGATCACGTTTGCAATCTTACTAGTTGAGTATATATGGCATATGATCTCTGATGGCCCATTTAGATTCACTTGTATAATAGCATAAACTAAGTTGCAGCAGGTAAGGTTTGCCACACTAGAAGTCCAGATCCTCAAGATTCTCTCGACCTTCATTTGTGCAGATCTTTTTCAGGAAATCCAAAGTTCTTTCAGGAAAATCCCATATAAACTGTGCAATGGTACATTGTCAGAGCAACAGATGGGACATCACAATGCTGGAACTCACAAAGTGATTGGCGCCACGGAGCACCTTGAAGAAGATTTCCTTCGAGCGTTGCTCGAGATACCACGAGCCGTAAATACAGGTCCATACAGTGGCTTCTCCGTACAGACACCAAAAATCATGTTTACTCCATGCCTCTCGGACTTGAGAGTCGAACAGAAAAGTGTTGGTCTGCGCCTCGAGAGCGGGACTAAAATCGGGCCCGGTTAACAGAGTCTCATACTCAATTGTAGAGTTCGTAAGCGATTCAAGTTCCGTCGGGGTCATGGTCTGTATAGTAGGCTGTCTCAATAAGTCATACCCATGCAACGAGAGCTGAAGCTCTGAAACGTCCCGCGACGAAAGGTCTCCGTGCTGATAATAGGAAGCGGCCCATCTTCCGAATGCTGGAGCTATCTGGTCCGGAGATAGTTTATCATCGAAGAGTGGAGAGTATCCACCAGGAGGGGTCGGAATGCCAAGAGGATAGTTGGTAGTATCTAGTTAAGATGGAATTTAGGTATGGGATTTGTATAAACAACTTGTCATTACCTAAAAGGATGAAAGTCTTGACAGATCTTTTCAACCTTCGCTGGACGCTATCGTCCAACTCATTGATAGAACAGTACAGTGATATTGTGAAGGCAGTTCCCAGCGACCAGCCTGCAACAGCAACTGGACCCTGGAGGGATAATACCTGAATCAGGCCATCGACAGCGAGGGCAAGCAGGATTCCCTGCTCTTGTAAGAACTCCTTGCGCTCTTCAAACGAGCCTTGACGAATCACTCGTCGCTCGTTCTCGCTATAGCGAGTAGTCCCAGCATACTCCCGTCGGTTGAGAGCTATGGCTCTCAGCTGCCTAGGGCCGGCAAGGTCCAGAAGTCGCTGGAAGATGCCTGACACATCATGAGCGAGTGATACGTGGGATGCGTGGATCGATACCTACCGCTGTCAAAAGTATGCCCATGAAGGAAGACAATAGTCAGATATGGGGAGTCTGAAGGGGGGCCACTATCCGTGTAGTAGAAAGTTATATCGTTCCCAACGTTGATAGATGGCATATTGAAAGTGCCCACGGGTGACTGAGCCAAGGATAAAGAGTTCTTATCTAGTCCCCACTCCGGATAGCAAGAATATCCCGTGAGAGAACAGAAGGCTGTAAGTGACGAATCAGCCGGAAAAAATAACGTATAAGGTATTAGAAAACGTCTCAAACTATGCCTATGGCCGGATTACACTGGTGGCCAACCTGCTAATAATGGGCCCTGCCCGCCGCGTGATTTGGATGGTAGGCTCGAGGCGATAATGTAGGTAGATGTAGCGTAGCCTGATTATATCTGGTAACTTGCGTCTGGATAATCTTGAAACCCTGATTGGACCATGCCGGAAATATTTAGGCTTTGCCCGAGCAGAAAAGAAAACTACCGGATAAACCCCAGAGTGAAACGAAGCGATAGTTTCCCGCCGATCCTGCTGCCAATCAAAGCTGCTTCATTTAGTATACTGGATTCACCCCTAAGTACCGTGACAGGCGACAAGTGGCGACAAGACCCAGCTGAACGCAGAAACTCTCACATGTCAATGAAAAGACAGATATACCACTGGACAAGACCGACGTAGCAATTAGGATCGAGAAATTAGGGTTTTGTCGCACAGAACTGTTGGGAGACATTCCACTAAGCCGCGCGGTTTAGTGGAATGTCTCCCAACATAAAGTAAACCCGACCGACCCAGATGGCGGCGGATCGACCCCCAGTAGTGGCAATATCCTGGCATGAAGCCTTTGAGCCCAAATTTGATTATGGGTTGGGAGAAACATCATGAGCATGCAGTTACCAACCCTGGTGATTCCAGGACAGAGGGGGGTATCCACTGACTGGATGGGTTGGGTTTACTTTATGTTGGAGTGTCGCAGGTGTGATGAGTGTGATGTATGAGCGAGGTACCGCAAACACGATGTCAGGGCCACCCACAGTGGTCACCATGCACTTTGTCAATGGCTACCCATGCTTTGTCCCCTCACCAATATATATACATGTACAATACCAACAGTACCCTCAGTTTTGTCTATACATTCTGAGGGTACGTCACTCTAGCTACTAACAGACACTATTCACAACTAACATACTCATACCTAGATTAAGCTTACAT
>JAGGAV010015614.1:0-42869 GCA_017657295.1 Termitomyces sp. DKA64 | reverse complement strand
GACCTTTGCTTGATGCTCCTTGTGGGCCTCCTCCTTACAGGTCAGGCAATGACAGGGACAATGGCTCATCTTCACTTTACCCTTGGTCCAGTCAATCTCAGGGTTGTGTTCATGTAACCAGGTGAACCCTAAGATCATGTCTTGCTTCCCCAAACTAGTGACAGCAAAAGTGGCATGTTCTGAGTGGTCCTGATAATGAAGCACCAGGTCCACTACAGAGCAAATAGAGCCAGCTTTGTTGAGTGTGCCATCAACATTGTATACAGGGATTGGATGAGAGAGGGGGTGGGTAGTGAGATGGTGTCATTGCACATAGTCTGTGTCAAGGAAGAGGCCTGTTGCTCCACTGTCAAGCAGGGCAACAATGCTTTGGGTCTGCTGGGTGTCCATTGTCTCAATTTCAACTTGTAGCTCCAAGGAGTTGACATAAGAGGTGGAAGCAACAATGTAACAATGAGGAAGACAATGTTCCCATGCAGGAATCCAAGTGCATGGTCTAGGTGGAGTATTCCCAGCTGAGGCTTTAGCTAGGAGAGGGCTTTGTACATCTGAGGGGGGGCTTATTGTTTTGGGCATAGTATCAATGGCAGCAATAGATATATTTGATTCTCTGGACAGGGAGGCAAAACAATCAGTGCTAGGCAATGGGGGCATACATGTCATCCATTGCCTCCTTGAAAATCCTCCTCTGGCTCTGCTGATGCAGCCTCTGACTCCTGGATGACCTCAGTGGACAGAGTAGTTAGGGCAAAGCCTCTTTCAACTCACTCCTAGAGTGCAAGCAGTGGGATCATGCCATTGAATTAATGCTGGACTCCAGGCCAGCCAGCTGTAAGATCTATCCACTAGCACCAAGGGAGCAGGACAAACTTGATGTCTTTCTGCAGGAGAACTTCGCCTCCAGTCATATCTGCCCCTCCAAATCCCTAATGGCTTCTCTGGTCTTCTTCATCAAAAAGAAGGACAGCTCTCTCCAACTGGTCCAGAACTACCAGATTCTTAACACCATGACTGTGAAGAACCACTACCTCCTTCCCCTCATCTCTGAGCTCATTAATAATTTCTGGGGGGCATGGTACTTCACTAAATTGGATGTCTGGTGGAGCTACAACAATGTACACATTCAGGAGGGAGATGAATGGAAGGCCACCTTCCAGACCAACTGGAGATTGTTTGAACCTCTCATCATGTTTCTTTGGACTCACCAACAGCTCCACCACCTTTCAGACAATGATGAACAACATCTTCCAGGACCTCATCACTGAAGGTGCAGTGTGCATATACCTCAACAACATCCTCATCTACACCAGGACATTAGAGGAGCACTGCTGGGTCATGTGCATTGTCTTGGAATGCCTCTACCTTCACCAACTCTGCCTCAAACTGGAGAAGTGTGAGTTTGAGCATACCCAGATTGAGTATTTCAGGTTGTTCATCTTGCATGGAGCTGCAGTGAAGGTGGCAGGTGTCATGGAGTGGCCAGAGCCCAAGAACAAGAAGGAAGTGCAGGCCTTCCTAGGTTTCACTAACTTCTATCAGAGGTTCATCCAAGATTTCTCCCATCATGCCTGACCATTGTTTGACCTCATCATGAAGGATGCCACCTGGAGCTGGGGCCCTCTGGAGCAGATGACCTTTGACAATCTCAAGTGTGCCATCACCTCTAGACCTGTGCTCCTCTTCCCAGACAATGACTCCCCCTTCTGGGTGGAAGCCAACAGCTCTGACTTCACCACCAGAGCTGTTCTGTCACAACAATCCCAGGAGGACAGGAAATGGCATCTGGTGGCCTTCTACTCCAAGAGCCTGAACACAGTAGAGCACAACTATGAAATCCATGACAAGGAGATGTTGGCCATCATCTGGTCTTTTGAGGAGTGGTAGCATTTCCTAGAGGATGCATGGCATAAGTTCAAAGTGTGGATGGATCACAAGAACCTCAAGTACTTCTGGATGGCCAAGAAGCTCAATTGCCAGCAGGTCTGGTGGTCCCTCTACCTAGCTAACTTTGACTGCTAATTGCACCACAAGCCAGGTGGGAGTATGGAAAAGCCAGATGCCCTGTCCCAGAGAGCTGACCATGGCACAGGGGGAGATGACAATAGTAACATCATCCTCCTCCAACCTGAGTTGTTCATGATCTGAGCCATGGAAGGCCTAGTTGTCAAGGGAGCAGAGGTAGAGATCCTCTAGAACATCTGGCAAGGAAACTGGGATGGTCTGCAGGAGGAACTTGTTGCTCAGGCAGCCTGGGCACTCAAGTTGGGACATACAACTAGCACCAAGTCTGGCCATGCTGATGAATGGGCCCTCTGCAATGGACTCCTGACCTTCCAGGACTGCATTTACATGCCCAATGACCTGGATCTCTGCTGGAGGATTGTAGAGCAGCATCACAATTCCTGGATTGCAGGACACCCTGGCTGGTGGAAGACATTGGAGCTAGTGTCCTGGAACTACTGGTGGCCCCAGATGTCCCAGTATATTGGGTCCTACACTAGCACCTGTGATCTCTGCCTCTGGACCAAGCCCCAATGTCACCTCCTCTCTGGACAGCTCCATCCTCTGCCCATCCCCTCGGAGCAATGGAGCATCACCTTGGTAGACTTCATCATAGAGCTCTCTGATGCCCATGGCTATGATGCCATCATGGTGGTAGTGGACCTCTGTGGCAAGCAAGCCCACTTCATCCCCACTCACACCACTTGCTCTACCATGGGCATCACAAACCTGTACCAGAAGAATGTCTGGAAGCTCCATGGCCTCTCCAATGCCTACATATCTGACTGGGGTCCACAATTTGTGTCAGAGTTCACCTGGGAGCTCTACCATCTTCTTAACATGAAGCTTCACACCTCCACCACCTACCACCTGCAGTCCAATGGCCAGACCAAACACATGAGCTAGGAACTTGAACAATACCTCCACCTCTTCTACAATGAGTGCCAGGACAATTGGGACAAACTCCTCCCTGATGTTGAGTTCCAGTACAACAACTATGTCCACATGACCAGTCCAGAGATTGAGTTTACCTGGATGCCTCTGATATTACCACCACCTGACCATCAAAAAAGCTCTCACACTGGCTATTAGGACTCTTCACAGTAGAACAACAGGTAGGGCTGCTGGCCTACCAACTCCAGCTCCCCACAGGAATGTGCCAACTCCATCCAGCATTCAATGTAGTCAAGCTAACTCTGGCACCAGTGGACCTTATCTCAGGGCAATGCCTGGCACCTCTGCCAATTCTGGTGGTGGTCAATGACAACAAGGAGTATGAGGTGGAGGAGATCCTAGATAGCCATCTATTCCAGTGGTGATTACAATATAAGGTGAAGTGGAAAGGCTATGGAATTGAGGACATCTCCTGGAAACCCCAGGAGAATGTGCATGTGCCCAGACTGGTCAGGGAGTTCCACTGATGACACTCAGACACACCCCAAGCCATTTGAGGAATCTATCCCTTCTCACTGGCAGACCAGGCATTCCAGAACTCCTTCTACTCCACATGTCAAGGCACTGCATGCTAGAAGAGGGGTGATGTCAGGGGACTTCCTTTCTGACCTCCACCCTGGACCAACACCAGCTCTCCAAGACTGATTCCACTTCTCTAAGGCTTGTTTGATGTCTCTGGGGTGTTCTACAGATCCTCAGAGATCTCTGGAGATCCCCAGAACTTGCCATGATCCCTTAGCAAGCACTTTCAGTCAACTCCAGTTGTCTATACAGTTGTTCCCATGCCTCTGCCACTCACTGATGTGCTGCACTAAGCAGTGGGAATCCTTAGACTTGTTCTCTTTGAACTCCCCTCTGCTAGGTGATTAGTTACTATTTGTGTTGTTGATTACCCATTCTAATATACTTTGGGATCCCCTCTGCTAGCTATGTGATTTAGCTGTCACTCTTGGAGGTCACCCTTACATTGTGGCCTGCACATGACAAATCTGTAAGGGCAATCTTTGGAGGCTGTGGCTAACTCACACAACTGGCAGAGGGAGATACAAAGTCTATTGAGCATCTACAGAAAGATATAGGATGCTAACTACTCACTTGGCAGAGGAAAATCCAAACAGAATAAGTCTGAGGATCTCCTATGGCCAGTGACAGAAAATTTACACCAGAGCTCTCAGGAAGAATAAGCTGCTACAATGAAGTATGAAGTCTGACCCCAAATATGGAAATCCATCCTAAATGACCTCACTCTCCTAACTCAGCACATGTGACAGGTCAAAACTGTTGCCCATTGAAAGTATCTGTGACCAGAAAATGGGAGGACTAGAATGAAGACTAGGCAAGGGAAATCAAATGAAAAGAAGGGTGTCTCTATGTTTGAAATCCTATCTTGATCCTTTTTGACATTGTACTCTGCCATTTGCTACTTCTTGGGAAAAAGTTCATTCTGGGTCTAATTCTCTTATTATTTGCTATTTTCCTCCTGGCTTCCAGATCAGTTTTGCAGTCCAACACTGATCATGTAGAATTAATTTTCTTCCTTCTTTTGTTATTTTTACTTTCTCAAATTTTGATGATGCCAGCTTGCTCCCCAACTGTAGGCCAAGGCTGAGTTTGGTCCATTTCAGCCATCTTTTCTTGTGTAGGTCACCTGTTAGGTTTCATATTTGTCCCTGTCCTGATGTTTTCTGTTCTGTTAGGATGTGGTCCAGATTTGTCATTTCACATGAGGGACATGTAGCCTGTTGTTTGTAGCCTGGGATGTTTTTTCAAGGGCTTTCCATAGTGATCTTGGTGTTTCCTCTATAAGGTTCTTGTTTTGTGTCAAGAGACATATTCTGTTGTCCATGAGGGCCTTCTTGCTTACTTTAATTGCCCATCCCTACTATGTCTAGATTCAAAGTAGTTGTCTTCCAGTATGATTTTTACTTCAGGGCTATAATTTTTCTGTAAAGTAGAATCTGTGACTCCTTGCTCAGCTTCATCTTTGTGTTGTAGAGGCCCTTTACTAGAGTTACATCAAGATTGTCATGACCTGCTTTCTTTTCCCCCTGATCTGTGAAACTGTTTATATCATTATTTCCTTCTGGTCCACTGTGTCCCTTTACTTTCTTCAAAATGGTGCAGCCATGTCAGGATTTTAGGGCCAACACTAGAGCTTCAGATATCTTATTGTCATTACTTCCTAGCCATTCATAATCTTCCCTATTCTTAGGTTCTCAGTGCTTTCTATTGTTACTTTGCAAGTTGCCACACATATTTGACTTGTCTGTCCATTGAATTGCTATCAGGCATAGTAGCCACTTTCCTTGATTTGTTTGATTAGAGGAGGGTTTGTGGTAGCTTTATTACAAGGATTTATTTGTCATCCTCTTTGAATCATATCTTATACTTTTCTTTGCATCAACACTCCAGGTCTCATTTGTCTAGGCTTCTACCCAGGTCCTAGGAGGACCATTCCAAAGGAGTAGTATCAATTAAGTTTACCATTGGGGCTTGGCATAGCATTTTGAGTTTGGGCAGTGAGTGTGGCTCATGTGCTGATGAGCCCTAATTTTTTTTTTCTTTTTTTTTTGAATCCTTTATTACATGCACAAGATGCTTGGTGTCTATGCTGCATGAAACTACCAACAGATATATAGATCTATGAGAACTGCAGAATTCTGCACCCCCTGCATATGCAGAGAATGAGGGGCCAATGCATCCCAGCATTGTTTAGACTGCATTCCCCTCCTATTCCTAAGTGAGACAAAGTTTTCATGGTGTGCAGTGAGTTGGGTTTGGCTAGACAAAAGCTTGCATGAGCAAGTGAGGGAGGGGGATGAGCAGACAAGCTGAGGTCCCTACCTGGACAGCTAAGAAGTTAGTGATAGTAGGGAGAGGGCCAAGTGCTGTTATTAGGAGATACTAAAATCAAATTATAAGTGTTAATTAGAGTACCAGCACAAACAGGTGCATGTAAGACTTCAGCAAGCTATGTGGGCAGTGGGGCTGAGAGCTCAGGTGAGTTGAGGTGTGGGCCTGACAGGGGGCAGACTGTGGGGGAGGGGGCTAAGGGTGAAGGGGAAGCATTGAGTAGCCTTGACAAACCTGAACAAGTGCTTCAGTGCAGTAGGAGAGGAGAGGAGGTGGGACAAGGACTCAGCTTTGTGCTTCAGCAGGCATGTGAAGTGGATGTGATGCTCATAGCAGTACTGGGGATATTCAAAGAGGAAATGCCAGACAGTTTCAACTGTGATGCCCTGGCATTAAGGGCATGAGGGGGTCTCCAACTTCCTGATGCAGAAAAGGTGGTGGTTGAGTGGGAGGTAGCCAGTGCAAAGCTGCATGAGGATGGCAGAGTAGCAGCAATTGAGGTTCTTGACCAGGCAGAGGTAGCTCTTGGAGAGGAGTGCTCAGTTGAGCACCCTGATGGGAGGGAGCATGATGACTTCTTCTACCAGTGTTTCTAGATGACCTGGGTTGCAACAAGGTTGGCTTGGCATGTGGCCATGATGGATATGGGGAGGGGCTTGAACTAAAGATAAGGTGGTAGATTGCAGGGGGGGGGGGGGGCTCAAAGATCCCATCACAGCTTCCTTGGCAAGGACATTAGCACATTTGTTTGGGGCAAAGTTGATATGCCCCAATGACCAGTGGATCTGGAGCTTGATAACCTTACAGGCACAGAGCTTGGGAGCTTCATCCATGCCATGCATGGCACACCATTGTGGTGGGTGGCAGAGGTGGTTCTGTCTCCAGTGCAGCAATTCCACTGCTGTGTGGACCCTGTTGAGCAGGTGGTGGGCTGGATGCAGGCACTGATTGTTGAGGGCCTTGATGGAAGCTTGGGTGTTGCTTGCAATGATGGTGAGTCCATAAAGCTGGCAGTTGAGGGAGACAAGCAGGTGGAGACCTAGGGTGAAGCCAACAACTTCCCCTTCATTGACTGTGTGCTCAGATGCTGAGCCAAGGTGATATCTCAGGAAAAAGACTTCCTCATCATATACATACAGGGTGGCTGATGCACCTATTCCCCCCTCATAGCCAGAGCTGTTGCAGTAGATGGCAGTGCAAGCATGGTCATGGGTGCATTCAATTGCAGATAAGGCCTTGTCCTTTGTCTTCTCAATGCAGGTGGTGAACAATGGCTGGTAGCTGAAGTGGTGCCTAGTGGGGAGGATCTTCTCCATGGATGCTGGGTCTATACTTGTGAAGGAAAAGATGTTATGCAGTGGGGAATGGTGACACTTGACACAGCACCTAGAGGCAGTGCAGATAAGCTTGTGAAGGGGGTGGGAGGGAGGACAACCTGACTGCTGCCCTTGTAAGTACTTTGTGGAGAAGGAGGTCAATCAGGAACAGCTTAGTATGAACTTCAGTGACATCACAGGCAGTGGTGCTGAGTTCACCAGTGATGGTCCTGGCAGCCTTTCTCTGGGCTGATGAGAGCTTTTGAGTGGCTGCCATGAGCCCCAAAAATGGCTACTGTTAAAGCTGTGCCTTTGCAGTAACTGAGCATATTCTGCAAGGGGTCCATAGCATATCAGGTATGCTGCTCATTGGATATCTGTGTTGACTCTTATAAATAACAGAGTTTAACTCCTCATTGCCATCCATTATCTTTTGGAATTCTCAAATTTTTGTATATTGAACATGATGCAATGGTGGCATGATTTGGCATGTAACTTCTCTTTACTATTTTTTGCTGACATGAGAACATTTACTTACCCCCTCAGGCTTATATTACTTTCTAATGTTAGTTACAACCTTCCATTGGAGCTACCTGTAGGATGTATAGACAGCTGGCAGCTATCTCTTGCTTATATATATTTTCTTGGAGTATATAACCTCTCAAGTAAATTGTAAGAACCAACAACTTAGAGGGAGCAAATATACAAATCTGGATCCCCAGTTTCTTTGTCCTTTGCTAAGCTTCAGAACACAAGCATTTTAAGTAGGCAGTAATATTGGAGAGAGTTGCACAGGATGTACCCTTGACATGATGCATGGATGGATATAGTAGTTGGGGCACAAGTATATGTGGTAGATCAGATACCAGAGGCACCTCAGTCTTTTGTGCATGGACTGAGGTGGGCCTCACTGATCACACATAATGAAATCATGCTTACCATACATAGTATATTGCATGTCCAACAGTTACTACTTACTAATACAGTCTTTTATGCACAGACTAAGTATATTGCATGTTCAACAGGTTATTGGGCCCTGGCCACTCAGTGTGTAAAAGACTATCAAAAATTTATTGACCCACCAAACAACACTGAACCACAGGACAAGAACAAATGTCAACCAACCCAAATCTGCTCTTACTCCTAAACAAGAAGAAGTTTGATGAATCAAACTGGCTGGTGTTCAAAATGACAATCACTGAGGCAGCTCAAGGCCAAGAGATCCATAGATATCTGACAGGCAAGGTCATGCTCCCAAACTCTGAAGTTTCTCCTGACATTAAAAGCATGACTAAAACCCCCTGAACAACCACCACCAGCACTTGGTGGGATGACCACAACCTGATGATGAGTGAGTGGCAACAGCATAATGCATATGCTTGCAGCATGGTCACCCTCAATGTGATAAACCCCATTGGGGTGGGTGTAAAACTAGATGGCACAGCCATTGGTGTGTGGAAGTCCCTAACAACAATTCATGATGCAAAATACAGCCTTTGCCTCATAGATGTAGAGGAGAAATTCAGCTCCTTGAAGTACACAGATGGAGCTAACATCAAAGCCCACTTCACCACCATGTGAATGGCCTGGGCAAAAGAAAACAACCAGGGGTGCCAATATTACCAATGGGAAATTCAAAATGTACCCCATCAAGTCCATCCTCACAAGCTGGGCCCCCATCACCAGTGCCCTCATGGATGTACAACAATCCACCAACATCATAATCTGACTCACAACCCATGCTGTACTGCTTCACAGACCCTCTGTCATAGCACCAGCCAAAACAGTACAGGCCCTACCCACAGAGATTGGTATCCAAAAGGGGAAGTGCAAAAACTGTGGGCATGAGGGCCACATGAAGGACAAGTGCTACTGGGAAGGAGGAGGCATGGAAGTGCAATTTCCTGACTGGTGGAAGAAAAATGGAAAGGCAAGGAAGACTGACATGCAAATGCCACCAGCTGCAAACTCTGCAGTTGTGTTGACTAGCAATGACCCATCTACTGGGTTCCCAGCTTTTATGACAACTCTGAGCACTACAAAACCAAACAGGAGGATCATCTATGCAGACTCTGCAGCAAGACATCACTTCTTTACTGACAGGGCAGACATTGAAACCTATATGAACCCAAACCCACCAAGAAATCAGGGAGAACTGCCAAAGGGACATCCTTCACCACCACAGGCACTGGTAGAGCCAAGATATATGTTGTGTAAGACAGAAAAACCATTAAATTAACCTTCAAAAATGCTATGCATGCTCCAATCCTAAGTCACAACCTGATATCCATAGGGTCCCTCACAAAAAAAGGATGCAGCCTCACCTTTAAAAGAAACAGGGCAACATTCTACAATCTATTGGGGTCATCATTCATGCATGCACCCCCCACATCCAGATTAGACACCATGTTCAAAGTAACATTCACTAAACTGCCAAAAGCAATGACTGCTTGATCAGTAGCACACCTGGTAGACCTAGAAACATGGCATCAAAGGCTTGGACACATACACAAGGCTACAATCCATAAGATGGCAAAGGAGACAACTGTTGAGGGCCTAGATATAACCAAAATGTCAGTCCAGGAGAAATGTGAAGATTGTCTGATGGGGAAAAACTCATGTTGCTCATTTGATATCAAGGTCAAAATCAAACATGCACTATTGAGAGAGTGGTGTTTGACCTGTGGGGGCCAGCCAGAGTTCAGACTACCAGGTGGAAGTCCTGGATGATGATAGCCTCAGACCACATGTGGGAAGAGATAGATGCATGATACCTAGCCCACAAAATGAAGGAGAACACCATTGCATGCTTGAAAACCTTTGACACAAGAGTCAAGAACCAGATTGGACATCATATTTAGAAGGTCAGGATGGACAAGGGCATAGAGTTCATAAACAAACTATTGGAGGGCCACTGAAAAATAATAGGTATTGTACACAAGACCACCACACCACAGTTGTCCTCAATGAATGACATTGCCAAAAAGAAGAACAGGACTGTTCTTAACCTTGCCTGAAGCATGTTCCACAATTCAGGATCACCAGCCCACTACTGGGGCAAGGCAACCTCAACTGCACTATACCTACTAGATTTTATACCAACCAGCTGGCATCTTGGGAAGACACCCTTCAAAATCAGAACCAGGAAAAAGCCAGACATCTTGCACCTCAGACCATTTGGATGCATTGGTAAGCCAAAATACCCAAAGAGGACAACCTCAACAAACTCAACATGTGCATGACAAAACTCAATTACTTTGGGCATGGCAACTACAAGTTACTCAATCATTTGACTTGGTGGATATTCCAATTCTGCAATGTAGTGTTTGAGGAAGGCCTGGTGCATCACACATTACCTGACAACCATGAGGGTGAGGAACAATGCAACTCATTCACAATATTTAATCTGCAAGAGGAGGAGGAGGAGGGGGTTGAGGAGATGGAGAATGTGAGAAATGAAAACACAGAGGTAAATGCAAATCCTGACCCTAATAGATCAGGAAACACCAATGGATCAGACATCAAAGCTGATGAGAGGGAAGTCTATGGGACCCCCCCCCCCCAACATGTGCCACCATCCACACAGGAATAACATAGATCAGCAAGGATTTGAGGTGACACCATACCTGAAGTATCACCACTAAACCCCATATGCCCTGCACCTGAAAACTCAATATCACCCACACATATCCTCAGTGGTTTTGATGAGGAGGAGAAGCCACCAATTGCAGCCCTGACAATGAGCAGAGGGGAAAAGGGAGAGGATGTGTGGTTGTCCAGGACATATAGTGAAGCAATGACACATCCAGACTCATGGAGAGAGGTGGCTGACAAGGAGATGGCACAAATGTATGAGAGGAAGGTCTGGAGACTGTTGCTTAGACCCCCAGACACTTGCACAATAAAAAACTGATGGACATTTGCCCTGAAGTACAATAGGGATAGAAATGTTGGAGGGAGGAAAGCCAGACTTGTTGCAGAAGGCTATATGCAGATACTGTCATGACCTGACCCCAGGCCCCTGCCTTTACCCCTGGACCTTGCCAAACCCAAGCCAGCAAGCCCCAGGGCACACCCCCTCTCCCTAGGAACTCCTACCATCCCCCAGCAACCTTGGCACCCACTCCAGCAAACCCTAATGCTTCTCTGGAGATTCCCACCCTTCTCCCAGTAGATTCTGTGATTCCCCCAACCCTCCCTGAGTGTTTGGGTAACTCTGACCCCTCTCTGGCATGCATCATGGATATGCATCAGACACTACCAACACCTGGCTAGCCAGTCTTGGGATGCCCCAAACAATTGCATCTGAGACCCACCCTGCATGGTCTGGCCTTAGACCCACAGTCCTGGATGAGCTCTCCCACCAGTACTTAAACTGTAGAGTAGTGTTAGTTACAGTAGTCTTGATATTACATTGCCTATCTGATACATTTCCTGTTTTGTTGTTCTGTCCTGTCTCTTCAATCTATCTGTTTCAATCTCCTCTGTCTCAATCTTATCAGTTTCCATCTTATCAGTTTCCTTTTTTTGTCTCCATCTCTCATCTATTTCTCTAAGTCTCATCTCATCTCATCTCTCTAAATCTCTCATCTTGTCTCAACTCCCACAACTATCCCTGACTCTATTCCCATTTCTCCTTAACTTCTACCCAACTCCATAACCTTCAAAACATCCCTGCACCCTCAACTTGGACCTCGCCCCAAGTTATGTTGTAACTCTTGATACTTGACTCCAGAGCTCCATACTGTCTCCATCTACACTTGTCTGTTACTCATGCTCCTCTGTCTAGCCTACCATAGCACCCCAGACTTACTGGGACCACATTTTCCCACTTTGTACTCCCAGTTTCACTCTTCCAGAGCTCACTGGAGCATAAGATTGTACATGTAGACATTGTGTCTGCCTGGTAAGGACTCACCCAGTGCAGTTGAGCCCCCATGGTCAGCAGAACCTGACAGATACTGGGCATTGACTTCTTTACAATGTATGCATTGGTAGTATGCCACAAGTCACTGCAAATGAACTTGGCAATAGGTGCTGTCCTCAATGATGAAATATGGCAAATAGACTATGCCAGTGCATACTTGAATGCACCAATGCAAACACTGATCCTGATGAAACAACCAGAGGGTTATGCAAAAAAGCCAAGCAAAGTATTCAAGAGTGACATAGCAGATGGATGACACATGAGGGGAAGTGAGGATGCAGATGTGGGCATAGAGGCAGAGGATGATGAGAAGAGTTTGGTGTGACAGAATATGGACACAGGTAACAATTGGGCAAAAACACTGAACACAGACATAGAGAGATTGGGGTACAAGAGATTGAGGGCAGACTAGTCAGTGAGGTCAAGAGATAGGAATGGGAAACAAACTGTGATGAGCACATACACTGACAACACCACAGGAATGTCATCATTGAAGGAGGAGTCCAAAACCACATGTCAGGAACTCAGTGAGGCATTCAAGATAAAAATCATAGGTGACATACACTTTGTCCTAGGGATTTGGATCACCTGCAACTACAAAAAGAGACTCCTCAGGGACTGGCTACCAGAACTACATACTACATGGCAATGAAGCACATCAACATCTGGCACCAATATGTATGGGACTTGGTTGAACATGGGAAACTCAGCATCACCTACCTTGCAAGCAAGGATAATCTGGCAGACATATTCACCAAGGCACTTGCAAGGTTGCAGCACCACAAGCTATGCAGGGAGATGTGCCTGTGCAAGGATCAACACATCTGCTAACCCAGGGGAAGTATTGGAGAGAGAGTCACACAGGATGTGCCCTCAACACATGATGCATGAATGGATATGGCAGTTGGGGCACAGGTATATGTGGCAGATCAGACACTAGACACACCTCACTCTTTTGTGCATGGACTGAGGTGGGCCTCACTTATCACAGATAACAACACCATGCTTACCATATGTAGTATATTGCATGTCCAACACTATCCAATTTGAGGAAAGGTTTACATTGATGCCTGGCCCTTGCACCAGAAGCATGCTCACATGCATACACATACCAAAAGTGGAATCAATGCAAGTTTAGTCGATGATTTAACCAATACCTTTACTTGGGCACCACCACTGGCCACTGAAGCAAATAAAATGTAGATATGCAGCCTTGAGGAACTTGAATTATAGAAGAGCATTTCTGGTGCTGGAATCTGTTTCCAAGAGAAAAAAGGGTCAAAATGTGTAATGCCATTTCTTTGGCCACTTTTCGACATAGAAAAAGATCTCTCTCATTGCTTAAAGCCTTTTTCTATGAGGAATAACCCATCAAAAATAGCATAACACATTTCTTTCCCAATTTTATCAGAAAAATATGATTGGCTGCCAACAGTGGAGGTGCGGGCGGGCATTTTCAGATGTGGTGAAGCATTCCTTGCACATCCTGCATCGCCTTAGCTCTTGTTTTCGTTGACCAGATATTCCCCAACTAATAATATTGTGCGCAACTCTGTATTTCGCTCGCAGTGGTGGCAAGCTTTCCCCACTGGAATTTTGATACTACCCCACTTGCCCTTTGTCAATCTCTACAGCTTATTCAATCCTCTTCATTCACTTCTTTTCATTTCTGGGTCTATTGAGGTGTCTCTTTATCGTTTCGTCCTAGCTATTACTTAGTGGAGGTAGATATCTTGAATTGTAACATTGTGACAAAAGATCCAAGATTGTGATGGTCACGTCAGGAAGTCTTTGAAGGCGAGGGTTTATGATTTCGAGGAGGCTGGAAATGACTCAGGAAAATTACGAAATTGAAGTTGTTGGGACTAAAAGTAGATAATGTCATGCAATTCTAATCGACTATATACATATATTGATCTACCAGATCTGACAACAACTTGGTGCCACTCTGCCGGTACTGCCGGCAGCAGATTTCCGAAATCCACCTACACTTTACCCCAGGCGTGTTTTTGGTATCGAGGTATGCTATCCATGAAACCAAACGAGAAAATGGTGCAACTAGTACTACGAGTCATTATGTTGTACAATGAAGAAATCGAAAGGTACAGCAAATGTTCAACTACAAAGACAGCACGAAGAGAAAAATGAATACATATTCCGTAAAATATGACATGTATCAACGCGTGTTGTAATCACCACAGAAAAAACTTTGTCCTTTCAACCATGGGATTTGAGCTAAGCTTTAGCAGCCTTCCTTTGCCTCCGGGCCTGTAGATTAGAACAATGAGGTTGTGTAAATTGAAATAGTAATCATCGTGACTTACTTTAGCTCGAGTTCTTGCACCCCGCCCAAGCTGTTCTTCTGTACCTTCTTCCTCTTCCTCGTGGTCTGAAGGTTCAGGCTCAGAGACTTTTTCCGGAACATCGTCGTCGCTATCTTCATCCGCCGAGACCTCATCCTCAGACTCGTCCTCGGATTCTCGCCTTTTCTTGACCCGCGTTCTCCTGATAAATGTGAGGAACTAAGCCTTTATGGTTTGCCACAAGATAACACACTTTGCGGACCCAGTCTTCTTCGACGCGGGAGCTTTGCGCTTCCGCTCCTTCTTATCCGTCTGCAGGAGATGAAAATACAGTCAATCTTTCAATTGTGAGAGGTACAAGATATTATACCTTGACGTTCGTAAGAGTGCCTAGCCAAGACATGGTTTCTTCCGGCAAGTAGACTGTTTTGGCTATCTAAAGCGAAAGGAAGAGGATTAGGATCGAGGCATACATAACGAGAGAGGCTCACCTCTTTCGCTGCCTCTGCGTTAGGCAACGGTCGGAGAATATTAGGTGGCAATCGGACTTTGCCAGGATAACTAGGAACTGTCCAAGACCGACTAGTCGCATGGATTTTGGTCAGCTCTTGCGCAAGCTCCGAAATCACATATAGATTCTGACCCAGATCATTAACAAAAGCTGGAACAATTTCCAATGATCGTACCTCTGTATATGTATGTGATTCTGCATCACGGACCGTCTTGCCTTTTTGAGCCAGGTAGAAAAGTAGGGAGATGTTTTCGGAGGTAGCAACGAGCTCGATATAGAACTGGAGGTACCTGAAGGAAGACTTGATCAGTGCATGAGAAACATAAAGTGGCGTAAACTGACTTGGCGATATCAAGCAAATCCACGTGAGCCCTGTTGAAATCTGGATGGTGAGCCAGAAGATGTAGTAAACGGATGAAAATCATTTCCATATGTTCTGTTCTGACGGCTAAAAGACTGTCAGCAATCTGCAAATTGGGAACAAGGAATTGAGATACCTGGTCGCATGTTCTTGAGGGTTGTTGTAACGTATGACGTAGCCTAGGACATCAGATACTCATCAATGAGAGACTATGTGTCAACACAACATAGCGCACCATCGCCTTCACGTCACTCTCTGGATCATGAACAGTGAGGAATGGAATTGCATTAAAATGCGGCGGAAGCTTTCGTGGATGCAATAGTGAAACGAGTTTAGAGAGGAACGATATTCGGACATTATAACACGAATCCTTGACATTAAAAACTTAGTCAACACTAGACATTGCGACACCAGCAAGACGCATACCTGCACTGTGACCGCCAACCTTAAAAAGTTCGATGCAGTCGTCTGTGCATAGACCTCAACAGTTGAAAGATGTAGCACAGAGACCGCCGCCTGAAGACGCATTCGTGACATAACTTTCGGACTAGAATTCACAATCAGGATCCGTAGTAGTACAAAGTCGAAAAGAACTAACTCACTCTTCCCCAGCCTCTCCAGTAAACGATCCACTATACTCAAGGAGCTGTTTAAACATCTTGAAAACCGGCGTAGAGATATCCACCGCCTTCTCGTCCGCCGCATGCGCAAGGCAACGATATCTGAACACTTTGAGCGCCAGAATCTTAGCCCGCAGCAATACCGGCATATCCTCATCGGGAACCCACTCCTCATCTACATCCATTTCATCCTTAATTCACTGAATTGTAAGAGGATGAGAATTAAAGGCTGTAATAATAGCCTTACGGGATCAGGCGGAATAGGCACCATGAGAACTTTCTTGAGCAAGAAAGTCGTAATTACATCACTTTTGTGCTCAAACGCTACTGGCGCAAATCGTGTGATCTGCGCGAGGGCTGCTATAGGTGCAGCGAGCTTATCGGGCTCGCAATTAGGCAACTCCTCTACCACGGACTATGGTGAAGCAAATAAGGAACGACAAATGACAAGAACCAAAAAGGAGCTCACCTCAACGAGTGTGGTACTCGCTTCAGCGTCGCTTGACACGGCGATAATCCTGGCCGCAAATTTGGCCAACCGCGGATTTGATTGAAGAGCAAACCGCGTGATGCGGTCCTGCGTTCGCCTTGACAAAATTGTCAGTAACGCCTCTGACGGAAAGTGAAACACTGACTTATCTGTCGGAGCCAACTTGGGATCCCACTGCAACACTCCCGACAGTGCATGCAAACATGCCTCCACCGCACTCGCATTCTTCTCGTCGGCAATCGCCTTGGTGAGCTCACCGATATGGGACTTGAAAAGTGCAGGCGAATGCTTAGACACGAATTTCAAAAGAATTAGTGGATGATTGTTAGTATGTGACTGGCCCTTGGGCAGACGTTTGATAAGCGTAGGGATAGACGACTGGTTGAGTATTCGAAAGCTTGAACGTCGAAGGAGGGTAAGTAGTGTGTTTGCGTTGTTTGGGGCTTGTTGTTCCACTCTGCGTTGGAACTCGTTCTGATAGTCATATATGAGTTGAAAGGAGTAGTAGGGTTGATAGAAGTTTTCTTACTGTCGCTTTGACGAGACTTTTCAGATCTGTTTGAGGGTCTAGACATGTTTTAAGGAGTTTATAGAGTCGACTCTCGTTCAATTTGGCGAAGGCCTCGAGGTCTTCTTTAGCCTTGAAAGGATCAGGGAAACTATCTGGAATACAATCTTTGCCTTAGAATCTAAGCTCATGACGAGAGGACACCGACGAACTAGAAATGTATTGGGTGAATGCATTGAGGCGCTGCGTGACTATTTCCTCATTCTCATCAATGATACCTCCCTGTAATAATTTGTCGGTGAAAAAAAGTTGGAAACAAAAGAAGGAACTGTGACGAACATTGTTTTTGACACATGCATCCAAAAAATGGTCATAAACATTTGGCCGGCTGCAAATTGGAAAGGTTAACTTGTAGATCATGGAATATATTCTGCCATTTACACTTGTTTGATGCCCATCAACGCCAGCAATGCGTTGGTCGGCTTCTCTTCGAGGTACTTCATGGTATGGAGTAGCCTGTCCGTCCATGCCACTTCATCGACTTCCCCTCCTTTCGAAGTCGATGGTGTCGATGAAGACGGAAGGGGCAGTATGTATCCCATCACTACCTGTTCCGCCACCGCCCTTTAAAATTGTGATATAAGCCTATTGTGAAATCATAACACGTAAACAATGGTCGCACCGGACTTCATGGCTAGTCCCGACCATTTGAAGTATGGTATTGGGTATCCATGAGAACTGCTTGATTGCTAATGGTTCGTTGTTTTCTCTGTCAAGAGCCCGTAAGTACCTCAATACAAGCGACCAGCCGGATACACACACATTTCCGGGTACGCAAAGCTGTACAGCTTTCCCAAGCTCGTCAAGGCTTCAACGCGGACAGACAGCTGTCCAATGAATACAGTGAGACAAATCTATTAATACAGAGCGACACTCTGCACACACCTTCTTATCCACTCCACGTTCCGCCAATCCACGTAGTTGTTTTTCAGAGACGTGATGCAGTGCGGTCTCATAGTCCAGTTGACCATAAATCTTGCACGCCGCCGCTCGGACCTTTTCATCAGGATCTAACAACTTCACCAGCAGCGCCTCTGCACGCCCATGAGTAAACCAGTCACAGGACGCCGATCCTAAAGAGACAGCGCACCTTCAAGGAATTCACTCTGCTCAAAAAGGTTGACAAACAGCCCCTTCGCCGCCTCGACAAACTTCAAACGGACAGAGGCTGCCTTGTCGTTCATCCGAAATCGCCACACGTTCCACGTTGTGGGGTACTTTTTCACCAGCTCTGGGCCGCCCTTGTCCCCGAACATCTCACCCAAGACCTGAGTCGCGATCAGCCGTAGGCCGACCTCTTCAACACGTAACTCCTCCTCCAGCTGCGGTATGACGCTGTGTAGGAGCCCCGGGCATGAGCGGTTGAGACGTTTGATGAGCTCGTGTGCCGCGCGGATCTCGTCCAAGTCGTCTTCTTGAGAGTTTGCTACAATTATATCTGTGAAGTGCTGACAGACGTGTCGTTGGAGTTTGTCGGCGGTTATGTTGCAGACTTGCACTGCTAGTCTGTATCCGGCTTGTTCTATACGCTACACGGAAGAGTTAGGATGTGTGTACAGACGTAGCTTCAGGAAATGGATCATAAGTGAGTGGAGGAATCGCTAAGAAGTCACGAACGATGGGAGATAACGGGGAAAGGGTAGGTGATTTGACAAAAAGGGAACGCACCAGACTCGTCTCCATAAATTGAGACAAAAGCACCTCCAGCGCCTCGTTCGGAAAGACCTGAGCCTCGTCTATGAGAGCAACTAGGATATCCACCATAAACATTTCAACTTTTTTGGGCAAATCACGTTTGACGAGATTGAAAAAGTCGCGAAATATCTCTGCCATGAGTTCCTCCGCGTTTGGCAGGTCGCACACGAGCACGACGCTCTTTACTGTTGACAGAGACTCTAAGAGATGAAAGTATTCGTTATAGTATGATGCATCGGCGCCCTTGAGTCCGTTAGTGAGCTGTCGAAAGAAGAACTGGAAGATGTCGCGAAGCTCGGCCTGGTTATATGGTGCATCGGGGGCGTAGAGCCTGAGGATGTCGGCGAGACAGCATGCGGCATATGCCTTGACGCCACGGTCCTTGTGGAGAAGAATGGAGGTGTTGACGAGCTCCTTGCGAACGCTGCTGAGGGAAGGGACGTCGACGAGTTCCTGATCGAGCGCAGCGAGCTCGGTGTGGAGGGACTTCATCTTCTTGAGGAGGGCGTCGGTGGAGAGGCCCTTGCCGGTGAGCTTGTCGTGGAATGCAAGCTTCTGCTTGGGAGAAGGCTGGGCGGCATGGCGGGTCTGTGCGACCATCGTCGTCGTCGGTGAGAAGCGCGTGCACGCGTTGTTTGCCTTTGTTCCGCCAAATATTTCGAATTTCTGTCCACTCTCCATGTCCAAGGTTCTCCCCATCCCCGCCAAGAGGAACCTTCCGTCCAAGGAGGCCACGCTCTTCAAGGAGCTCCTGACCTTGTATGAGACAAGACAGCTCAAAAAGGGCCTTAAAACTGCTGATCAGATCCTCAAGAAGTTTCCTGAACATGGCGGTGTGTTCTATGGACGAACCAACTTACTCCATAGGCGCTGATCCTCTCCGTAGAGACAACATGCATGAAGGGGCTCGTTTTGACCCATATGGGGAGGCGGGAAGAGGGAATCGACCTTGTTAAAAAGGGCGTCAAACTCGATTTGACATCCCACATCGTTTGGCATGTTTTCGGTCTCATCCAAAAAGGAGAGAAAAACTACGAAGAGGCATTAAAGTCGTATACCCAAGCCTTACGCTTTGATAAAGTACGTCCAGTGTTCAACAAAATCAATATACCCATTAGATCTCTGGCCGGACAGGAAAATCTAAACATATTGCGTGACGCGGCCCAATTGCAGACACAACTGCGACTCTTCGGTGCACTAGTGGAAACTCGACATACGCTTCTTAGAATTCGGCCCGCACTCCGCCAACACTGGATTGCATTGGCTGTCGCTTATCATCTGAACGGAAATCTATCAGATGCACGGAAGACGCTTGAGCATTATGAACGAACGTTGAAGGTGTGAAGTAAACCTTAATGCTTTTGCGTCAGATTTTCTTATTTCTGGTCGATAGAACGTGGCTGATTACGATATTGAGCATTCCGAGACTCTACTCTACCATGTCCATATCCTAGAAGAAATGGAGGATTACTCCGAAGCACTTTCCCTCCTCGACGTGAATTCCAAATCCCGCGCCATCGTAGATCGTACTGCGGTTATGGAGTGCCGAGGTATGACCGCACTTCTCACTTTCTACCCCTTCTCACTCGTCTCCAGCTCGACTGCTATCCAAACTCAAATCGGACGAAGCGGAACATGCGTGGCGTGCGCTGATTGACCACAATCCAGATTGCTACGATTATTATCGTGGATACTTCTTGAATCAGGGGTTATCATTGGGTGCGACTCACTAACCAACCTCAAAATGGCCTTTTATGAATGAACTGATCGATGCAGAAAACCCAAGCCCAGAAGCCCTCGACATCCTCCGCCAATTCTCCTCTCAACTCCCAAAAGCCACCGCTCCGCGGCGTCTAGCACTCACCATTGCCACCGGGGATAAATTCTACAATCTCGCAAGATCTTACCTCCTCTCTGGCCTCACAAAAGGCATTCCCTCCCTCTTCGTCGACGTAAAATCCCTTTACACCAACACCTCTAAACGCGATGTCATTGAAGAACTCGTCGAAGCCGCTCGCGTCGAGTTCACCCCCTCCTCTGATGCACCCTCCTCTTCATTCGCAGAGGACGCAGACCCAACAATTTACCTCTGGACGCTCTACTTCCTTGCACAGCACCACTCTTACCTTAGGCGCCCGAAAAGGGCATTAGAGACGATCGAGATCGCACTTGAACATACGCCTACACTCCCCGAACTACACACATGCAAAGCACGTATATTGAAGCGCGCAGGTGACTTATTAGGGGCGGCAAAAAGTGTGAACGATGCTCGGCTGCTGGACGGTCAAGACAGGTTCTTGAATACCAAGTGCGCGAAATACTTGCTGAGGGCGGGATGTGTGGAGGAGGCGAGTAATATGCTTGGGTTGTTCACTAAGGTTCGTGATCAGATATCTTCATCCTTTTTTCTCTGATGGGAAGGTACTGATGCCGCAATCACACGTCTTAGAAAGATGCGGTGAGCCCTGGAGCCGATCTAGAAGACATGCAGTCACTGTTGTATCTAACGGAAGAAGCGGATGCGCACTATCGAAATGGGAAGCTGAATTTAGCGCTGAAGAAATTTCACGCGATTCAAAAGGTATTCGCTATAATAATTGTCGGCTATCTCGAAAATCAACGTCGCGACTCTTAGGTCTTTAACGAGATAGAAGACGATCAGTACGATTTCCATGGGTATAATCTACGTAAATTCACTCTCAACATCTATATGAAGTGTGTTGTCACCCATTTTGATTATCTCATGTCTTACCCCATTTAGGCTGTTGAACTGGGAAGATCAGTTGCGATCGCATCCAGCCTATGTTAAAGCAGCGCTTTCAGCATCCCGAGCAAGTCCCACGTTTCTGGGGATACTTTTCGGAAAATGCTGATCCAACATTCTCAGATATACCTCAAGATTCACGATGAGCCTTCAATAGCCACCGCCATTACATCTTCACGTGAGGTTCCTTGCTGATCCGTGTCCTAGTATTGCATGGCTGATGTCCATGCCGTTCAGCACAACTGACAGATGCTGAGAAGAAGGCAAAGAAAAAGGCAAAAAAGGCCGCGCTGAAGGTACAAGAGGAGCCCAAGAAAGGTAACCGAGATCTCCGCTCTTTTGTTAAGATATTTTTTTCAAGTCTTTGTGATACGACGTAGGCCCGACACCATCTGCTAACGAAGACAAAGGCCTTGAGCCCGCCCAGACGAAGGATGACGACCCGGAAGGTCTTAAACTGATCGGTTTCCCTGATCCCTTAGAACAGGCTTTTAAATTCCTTCAACCACTCACCGCTCTCGTAACGGACAATATTGACGTCTGGACTGTCGTCTACGACGTTGCGATCCGTCGAAGTATGTTTCGCTTCCCGTTACAAGAAAACTTTTCTTAATTGCTTACCACCTCCGACAGAAAAGTACCTCCAGGCACTCCAAGCACTCAATCGTGCGCGCGCCCTAAACGCTGAGCACCCTGAGGTGCATATTCGTTCCATGAACTTCCGGCAAACGGTAGATACGCTACTAGAAGAGCTGCCAGCGCCCGTCGGACCATTACTCAAAGAGGCTGCACAGAAAGTCGTACCCGATGGCCTTTCGGTACTGACCTTCAACGGACAATATCTCCAGCGTCACGTTTCAGAGCCGTTTGCTGTGCTCGCGGCCGCGAAGGTGGCACGTATGTTGAAGGAACCAGTCCAGGAGGTTGAGCAGATAGTCTTTGGTGTTCTTGGCGAGAGTTCGGAGCTTGATATCCCGGTACGTGTCTCCTGACCTCTGTTCTGTTAAATCGTTGGTGACCGGATCTGTAAAATTTGTGTTTGTAGACCGCGCTCAAAGTCCTGGAGTTCTTGACGGAGATCAAATCAGAGAGGGTGGAAGAGTTCCGCTGTGTCTGCAACAAGCAGTTTGAGATTTCGACTGTGTTCAGACCCGCGACTGAGTTGGAGGCTTTGCAAAAGCGTACTTTGTCTGGAGAGGAAGAGGAGAAAGAGGAGGACAACTCTTCTTAGTCGCAATGGATGAATGAAACGCTGCTTAGAACGATTGTTCATAGGAGAACATCACCGCGCTACATACAGGCAACGGAATCTGTAAGAGCATTGATACAATTGGCTGAAATCAGGTCATTGGAAGTGTCATGTTACCGTCTAGATAGTGCTTGAGGTCCATAGTCAGAAAGCCTTTCGCTGCTCAGGCTACTAAGTGGGCGGATTCTTGTTTGTTTCAGCACGAGTGTGATCGGAAAGGGAATGTACCTACTTGTAAACGCCGGGTCCAGTTGGAACTAGGCAGTTGGAGAATTAGGTAACAACATATGCTCCTCAGCGGATAATCACGTCCCTTCCACGAAGGTGCACTGAGCACCTGGTAGGAGACAGTTACAAGCGACTATCAAGCAGTTTCATCACTGAATTGTGCAGATTTTCCCCGGTCATTGAGCATTTCCAATTTTACGTGCATCGACATTCAGCTGGCCACACAGCCTCATGGCCATGGGGCTGATATTCAATTAGATTGCAAACTGCAAAACCCAAGTTCCCAAAATATGTACTACTTTACCTTAATAATAGTAAACATTACCTACAGGTGGGTAAGAAAAAGCTCTCACTAATCTATGTCTTTGTCAACCCCCTTGGCATAGATGAAAAACACGATCGATAGTATAGTATAAGACAGGGAAAGTTCATTCTTCTTTTCTATGCCACATGATAAGGCTTGCTTCACCCTCACGTCGCGAAGATAGATGTAGGCAGGCCAATTGCACGCATGACGGTGGATTCCAGTCCCCTGCTTGGAAATCAATCTTGAAGTGGACAGTAATGGGGATCGTCTTTGAAAGTATTACTTTTTCACGCATGTACCTTGAGGGTGAACTTGACTGTTCTACATATAAGAACATTCTGGGTAAGTGAAGGGGAGTGGTCATGAATATTGAGAGGAATTAAGATGACAAACATAGCCGTTAAGCATGCAAGTATTATATACACATGGGAGCAGGGACATTGGGACCAGAGGGCGGTTGAGGCTGACAATTTGTTGATGATTTATGTAACCGTAAGCAAAAAGAGATATGACCATAGAAAGATGATGATTGAGGACATTGTGGCCAGTCACATACATAGTTAGTTTATTCAATTGTGAGATAATCAAGAATTACAATTTTTTTTAACAAACAATGTATTACATCAGCAGAGGAGAGGATGCAAGATAACATAAGCAACATTTGATGAAAAGATGTAAAAAAACAAACAATGAACAATATCTGAGGACATAGGCTAGGTGTACTGTCATGTGTCATGATGTAAAATTATCATTTAGCAACCCAATACACTCACCCACCATGTCCTACAAAAAAATATAGATGAATATGGTATATATAATGAGTGCTTTATGCTTATCTCATAGAAAATCAAAGTTGTTGAAGTGTGGAAAATCTCAAAGTGTGAAATCAGACTAAGTTTGGTAACCTACCTAGGCTTGGTGAAATGGATCAACAAAGAGTATACAAAATATAATTACACAGAATCCTTTGATATATACATAGTGTCTTAAATATAATTTTCCAAGGAGTAGGACAAGGTGGCAAGCCCCAGGAAGTGGAAATCTTTGTATTCAACTGAAGGGAGCATGACAATTTAGGGGCCATCAAAACTCTGCATTTGAATGCTAAATTATACTAAAAAACCTTTCAAAACTTGTTGAAACAATGGTTTGTGCAGCTATTCACCATGAATCAGTCAGCCTGGCAACTGAGGACCTCATACAATGAGGCACAGTTTTCCAGATTGTTCAGATAATTACACAAGCAATCTGCACCAACAAACAATGACACTGATGCAGGTTTCAATGAGGTTTTTGATTCACAGCTGCTGCTACAGCACCATCACCTCAACACCACTGCAGGAATCATACCTACCCACTATATTCTACTCAACCAACCTTTCATCACCCTTCTTCCCCTCTGATACAACCATCTTCTCTAGGATACTGTTATTCTGCTCAACTCCATGCTGGCTCATCAACAATGCCATGGTACTCAGACCACCACATTACACCCTCACATAGCCTATACCAGTATTCTGATCCATATCATCATGTAAATCTCCTCAGTAATACATTTTTCCATCTTTTTGTCAATATATGCACCATGCAAGCAGTGATTACATTGATGATGAGCATTGTTTGAGGCTCCAGGCTGTTGGGCTTGCAAGTGGAGCCAGAACTTGACCTGTGACCTGGGTGTGACAGACAATTTCACTTCCCAGATTTTTGGTACCTCTGACTTGGTCATGGGCTGACATCTCTTACATGGGATGAATCTCCCTGAAAAAATAACTACCTACTAGATTGTAAGTAACTTTAGATTGCTGAGAAATTTGAAGGCTATGCACCTAGGGGACAGAGCTACAAAAAAATGGCTAAAAATTTCATCTCCTGACCACATGACAGTAGTCTAAAGTAGTCTAATTACATGAGCAAGGAGTTACTCATGAGTATACATAAAGTAATCAATAGATAAAAACAAACAAATTGACAATATTGAGGACAAGAAATCCAAGGAGAAAGGCCTCAATCTATTCTAGATCTTGAAATGTTGCCCACTGACCAGTCAATCCTTTTTGGGATGCACTCATTGTTTCTATGATCATGGTTGCTTAGAGGTTGATGTGGATGAAATGGTTCATTGTCAACATCACCCTCTTAATTGTCTTTGCTGCTGGCAAACTGTGCCCAATTTAAGTTCCTATGACACTCTTATTGTTGATATTTCCTATTGAAGATTGTATATCCATGCTACTTAAGGATTGGAGTCTGCCAATCTTGTAAAACAAGCCCAGAGTTACTTACAATGATGAGCAACACTAGGTTGCTTTATCAGTGCTTTTAATGGCTGTTTGTGTGATACAGATTTGATCTAAAATCTCAGCTTCAAAAGCTCATGTTTGATCAAGTTCTTGGAAAAGAAGATACAGTGTCAGATCAGCATATTTTTTTCTTTCCAGGATCTAAATTATTATGTTCAATATAGACATGAAGGTGACAAATATAAGTATAAACATTTATTGAAGGACATTCCTTTCAACAAGTATGGTTTCCCTTACATCAAGGTCTGCAGTTATTGGGATGTGTCCATCTCCATAGGCAGGTGTGCATATTGACCCTACCTCAGTCCCATAGAGGACCTCCAGGATCAGACTTACCATGTTCAATCAATGCAAAACAATTTCTAATTGACTGCAGAATTTTTGATGGGCCATTGGTGATTAGGGCTGGGATTCCAGCACCTAGAAGAATTCCTTACATTTCTTGGCAATGAAGAAATCAAGTATGAATGCTGGCACAAGCTCATGATCTCTCTCCTGGATCTTGAGTTGCTGTATGACATGTTTTCCTCTCCAATGCTTCCTCTCAATGCTTTTGTCAACTTGAGGAATTTACTTGGCAAGGCCATCACAAGCAGCTGATCGCCTCATGGATTCCTGGATTGCCAAGCATACTTTGAACACTCACTATGTTGGAAATTCAATGTGATATTGCCCTTCAGGACTGTTTCCACCTGCTCTATCATGGCATTAACCTCCAAAAGAAAGTCACACTGAGAATTATCCAGAAGGAGCTGTCTCATGAACCTGTGTTTGATCCCATCAATCCTTTGGGTTGTATGAGTTGGCCATTGGAATACCTGTGCATTGTATCTGATGATGATATAGCACCCCTTCTGTGACCTTTTAATTTTCCATCCCTTTATAGCATTGACTTTACTCTTGGCTGTCTACCAGAGTCAACTTTCACTGACCTGCAGATCTGGAAGACTCTTGAGACAATGCATATGATATGTGACTTTTCAAATAGAGATCATGACTGGACTCATTCCCAATGCAGTCCCACCACCCAACATGACCTCAAGTATGGTGGAACATTGAGGGGTGCAACAAGCTTTTAACATGACAATTTTGCCCATCCTGTGTTCTTAGGCTTTTAAACAGGATTTATAAGAGATGATGTTTTTACTTACAACTCAATTGAGTTTGATTTATTGTGGAGTATATATCAGTGAACAAGGCCTTTGATTTGTCAACAGCTTGAATCTCAAAAACATCTGCATCTTACTGTCAGGACCCATACCATTTCCTCCTTCCCTTCACCATTATCCAACCTCAGATTCTACACAGTCTCTCTCTGGATCTCAGCCACACCCCCAGATCTCAGCCACAGTCCTGTTCAGCCACATCCAGGTTTTAGCCACCTCTGGGACTGCATCACTTCCACCTGTCCTAGATCACTTCTAGAATTGCTTCCCTTGTTCCAGATCACTTCCTCATGACTTAGATTACTTCCTGCTATGACCTAGATCACTTTCACCTGACTCAATTACTTCCACCTGACTGAGATCACTTCCACTTGACTTAGATCACTTCAACTTGTGTTAGATCACTCCCACCTGACTTAGATCACTTCCAGCTTCCCCTTTTGGTAGTGTCCTACAGCTATATAAGGTCCCCTAGTCTTTTGCTACATGCTATAAACCATCAACCTCCTATAGTGCACATAACAGGTTGCTTGTAGCTACAGGCATTCATATATTACACATTATCTGTAATGATAGGGCTGTAATATATCAAACTGACAGTATAGCCTGATATTGTAAGGTACTCAATT
Organism: Termitomyces sp. DKA64; assembly: GCA_017657295.1. Taxonomy (NCBI): domain Eukaryota; kingdom Fungi; phylum Basidiomycota; class Agaricomycetes; order Agaricales; family Lyophyllaceae; genus Termitomyces; species Termitomyces sp. DKA64. Next base: position 15,624 of record JAGGAV010015614.1, on the reverse strand, counting down.
GCAGGATCACTTTCAAAACAATAGTTGAGTATCACCAAAGAGAGATCAGGAAATCCTCCAGTGGAAAAAAAAATTGAAGGAAGCCAATCACCTTGTTCCAACCTGAGTAATTGTTGTAGTTGCCAGTCTTGAGTTGATCCAAAAATGAAGCTAGGATAACACTTGTCAAATAAGGGACAAGTGGAAGTCTTGTTGCAATTTCTTTTTGCAAATGTTTGTATTAAGTTTGTACCTTGCTTGTTCTAGCTTTAGTAACTCTTGTAGCTGCTAGCCTACAGATCTTGTATTCAAAGGGTAATGGTGCCTTAAAAGTCAACTTAGATGAAAATTTCAACTATATCCAGAGCATGCAAACAACTCATGGTCCTGCCAATACACCTTTGACACACCTAAATTCAATACTTGTATGTAGTATGTGCTATTAATTACATTTTTCCCCAAATTTTCAATGGCTGGTGTATCAAAGGGATGCTTGATTGTTATACATTTCCTCTATTTGGAACTCTTCTAGGTGTCTTGTTTGCCACACTCATGATGTGGTATCATAATAATACAGTCTCTGACCCACACAAATCACCTCCTAGTGGTATTCTTGCTGTTGCTCCTGGTGATAGTAGCCTCTTAATGCTCAATACCATAACCCCTAGTGATAATACATCACCATCTCCTGGAACTCCAAATGGTGACCTTCCAACACTCTGATGCAACATACAGTGACAACATCTCTATTGAAATTTCCAGCAATAGCCACCAAGGGATCTCTGGTCTAACTCCTGATGACAGTAGCTCAACAGCATCCTTCTGCAACTCCTGGTAGCCCCATCCCAGTACTCATTTCTGGAATTTTTAGTGATAACCACTATATGGTCTATGGTGCAACTCATATTGATAGTGTCTCAACAGCATCCACCACAACTCCCAGTCACACCCTCCCAGTATTCACTACTATGAGTCTTAGTAGTACCTATCCAGTGATCTCTGCTGTGCTTGTGCACACTGCTGGTGTCTCTCAACCCTCTGGAAGAATTTCCATGAAGCTTGTAGCAGGAGTTCAAAGAGCTCTATGATGGGCCACTCAAGCATCTTTGTAATGTCTGGCTGGACATTTATGAAAATCCCCAAGAGATCAGTATGGCTATGACAACAACAACATCTGAGCAGGTCAATAAGGGTTGTCTAGCTTGTCAAAGCTATCTTGAGAACTCCAAAGCAGCATTATAAGATATGGCCATCATCAACCCTGGAATGTACTGGTCTCTATCAAACTTGCATCAGTTTTGGCAAAGCATCTATATGTCTAACAAGGGATGATGATCGACCCCTTTGCAGAATATTATAAGTCCAGCTCCCAATGTCAGGTGAACTTGCTTTCAATGAACTTGCACTCTGACAGGTTGAATCATTGATATGGCAGAATCATGGATACCAGTATGGTGCACCATTTGTATCAGGTAGAGTTTGGTATTACAAAGTTGAGATTTGTAAATCCTGTGGCCTGATGAGTCTTCCAACTGAGAATAGTGAAGGTGGAGTAAGACATGTAGTGAGGTTTATTTGTTGTGAAGAAAATACAAAAATTCATTTACAACACTGCTGTCCTCAGTCCCAATGCTGTGTGAGTCTGATACTTTTCTTTGAATAATCACTGCTATGTGCTGTGTTGCCATCAACAAGGACCATGTGTGCACCATGTTCACCACATGCACCTCAAGCATGCTTGTTCTGAAAAACTAGCTGTGAATGTTTATGTTGATCAGTCAGACCATTGCACAATCAAAGGTATGGAGCATTCTATTTATGGTCAATCCTTTGTCTCAGTTGTTAAATCCATCATCTTGCTGCTCACTCTTCATATAACCACAGGTGTGGGTCATGGTTAGATTATTACATCTATTGTCTTGCTATTGACCCCAGATCAGTTCTAGCCAATTTTCAGCTGAAGTCTGGGCTAGTATAGTAGCTTGTGGAAGTGCAAAAGAGACTGGTTATGGAAAGCCTTTTGCTCACATTATTGCACTTCATGTTTGAGAAGTATTCTGTAGTCTTGCCAGTAGCCCACCTTAATGCTGTGCATACTGGGTCAAGACTTAAGACAAGCAATGGTTTAAAGGTATAAAAGTTGTTGCAACTGCTTTTTCAACAGCACCTCTCTTACAACTTTCTATAGGTACACTTTCACACTCTTGTGACTCTCTTGACTCACAATGGCCTCTCAGCCCACCTCAAATAACCCAACTGTCAAGAACCAACACAAGAATTGTTGTGAGTCTCTCATTCTCATTTTTGCATGCCATTGATCTGACCTCCTCATAGCTGCAAAGGACAATCCAACTGTCTGCACCCTTATCAAAGGTTACTATGACTGAAACATTGCTAATTGTAAGACAATTTAATTTCTGCCCTACTTTTGGCTGAACATAAGATTTACTTATTGACATCTTACCTCACCTGTACCTTTCCTTGCCAGCTAACCATTTTTGTACTTTAGTGAAGCCTTTATAGCCCAATTGGCCAAAGACATGGGCCTCTAGACTAGTGATGCAACAATTACATCTTTACTAAATGAGGAAATATGCCAGCTAATGGCAGACTAGATGGCTCAGAACCCATCAGGCCATCAAGGGCCCAAGAGGGTTAGAGAACTAATTGGTCTCAATGAGCATCAGCAGCTGACAAGGTATGTATGTATTCTTGATTGATATCAATAGTTAATGCTGTATAGGGCAGCTGTTAAGCAGAAAATGTGTGTCCTTGATCCAGATTGCTTTTTACACCGAGAGCCCACCTCAAAAAAAAATTCATTGAGGCATGTTAACTAGTATTGGTCCCAATTATGAGTGAAGTGCTGATGGCCATGATAAACTGGTTAGTATTGGATTTGCTATCCAGAGTTCTCAAAACAAGTGGTCTAGAAGATGGCTTGGACTCTGGATCATCCTGAACAACTGTCTGAAAGCAGCCATTGCATATCTTTATCTCTCTGTTGTTGCTGAACTTGGAGGTATATTTTCCTATCTCTTTATTTTTATGTATATGCACTTATATCATGAATGCTAGGAATGCCACTTCAGTCTAGCACTGATTGTGGATTAGAGACAACACTTCTTTATGGATTTGCAAGTGCCTTTCAGTAATACATGCAGCTACCATGATAATATTCACTACTCACTGATCTTCACTCTTGCTAGTGCTCACTTCTCTCCTGATTTAAAAGCTGTTGAGATAGGGCCAGCTCACCAATTCCTCAGGAGTACAGACAACATCATGATTGAGTGAGTTGGTTACAGTTTTACATTACCTAGGGTGATAATGTCCATATTCACTGGGCTGCTGGCCAGAGAATCTATGATGCAGCCATTCCCAAACAGTAGTACATGTGTCAACTTACATTACTAAAGCCTTTTTTCTTACATAGTATACCTTGGTGAACTTGTCCAGTGGCTCTTGCCAGAGCTTCTTCAACAAGATCTTGACATTTGGAGGCAAAACCAAAATGACCATACATTTTGCACTAACAAAGACAAGTTCTTACCTTCTAGTGTTTCTCTAAACATTGCTTATGCTCTTAGCTCTTAATTTTACTTATAATTCCAAGAATTGATTACAACCTATTGATTCTGCTGTAGTGCACTGACTCATGGAGGAGATTGGTGGTGGGGCATTGATACATTTTGTCTCTCCTGAGTATGTTATATGGGCACAAGCTGTTTTTGATGATCTCCATCTTTCTTTACTTACTGATGAATATGTCTGCATTGTCTTTCAATCAATGCTTCCTTTTGTGTAGTTCTTGTAATCAGTATCATGTCACATAAGTCAATCAATGCATTGTATGATATTGAAATTAGCTGAACATGACTAGCTAAGGACTTTCCACCTTTGAAGAAGGGGAAGGAAAGCCATAACATAGTGGGCCATAGGTGTTTTTAATGTTGCTTTCAGCATCTCTTGAATCTCAACAATGCAATCTGTTCATACAAGCTTGCAACAAAGAGCCTTGCACTTATGTTCACTTTGCCATTTCTTCATGGCAGCAGCACCTCCATCCCAGAAACCAGTGTTTCTCTGAGATCTGATACAAGATTGTTAGGTAGGAAGAGAACCTTACTGAGTAAAACTCACAAATGCACCTGAGGATTGTACAAGATTATTTCATTGTTGGGGCCAATGATTCTTAAATGCAAGGTATAAAAAAAACAAGAAAGAATCAAAAGTGAGCATCACATATCTTGAAGATCTGTCATCAGAAGAGTTCTACAACTATCTACAAGAACATGGTGGGCATAGGCATCAACAACATGGCCAGCCAGATCGTCATTATCACCTGCTTCATTAGAGCCACTAAACTTCCATTATGTATAGAGACATTTTGTGAATAGTAAGGGTGCAGTCAAAAAAACTCTTTAAATACAAGGCTTCTAGTATCCATCTTATCACCTGAAAGTAGAGGCAGAAGCCCAGACATCATTGAACCAAGAAATGCCCCAGATTTATTCCATCAAAGACCTGGCAAATGGTAAGACAATGTGAAGCTTGACAGATCAAGAAACTCACTTAGAATGTCTACTCCATGCACATCCACTCTATGTTTGAAAGATTCTAGAAAGTACTGATCCAGTGCTGTGAGGCTTCATTTGGAAGTTAGATCAATGAGGTTTTGAGATTCTGTCATAGCAATAGGTTTGCACTAGAAAACAGTGTATTGTTTGTTGTCAAAGCAATCCTAAAACATGTAACACCAAATAGAACAGGAATAGATTATGACACAGAGCTGCTGTAAGGGAACAACCCTCTATGAGGACTCCACTCTATTTGGGCCTAGCCCTACAGACATACCAGACTGGCTGCCTGTCTCTCCCTGCTCTGCTCCCATCACTTAGTAGTCACCTGCCATAGATACTGGACTCTATATCTCCTTTTGTCATATTGATTACTCATCACTTAGCATACCTGGGCCACTTACTATATACAGTATTAGTCATAGCATAGCCACAGATGTAGTATATAAGCCAGTTGCAAGGATAAAATATCCTTTGACTGATCAATAGCAGCATCTACCAGGTCTATCCACTTGATCAATTGTAAGCTCCCTAGCATTGTCTGACTCTGTCTCTGCCCAGCTTTGACTCTTGTCAACTGCTTGTCCATGTTGGCACTTGCTCACCACTCACTTGTCTCTTGGCTCTTGCATTGCATGATAGGAGTATCCTGCAGTGTTGAGCATTCCTTCACAGCTGCTTGCTAAGAACACAAACTTCATTGAACCTCTAGCAAGGTATCCAATCTTTGGTTGATCTCCTTGACCATAAGATTACCAGTCATGAGCAATCTTGATAGTTTTCTCCTCAATGCCAATGTGTTCATTGACATTTTCTGCTTTATCTATAGTAAAAGCAGTTGATGTGAACTTGTATCAATCATATTGAACTTCTACATTAGTTAATCTGCCAGATGCAAATATTTTTGTGGACAAAATGCACTAGAATATTTTGGTATTGAAGAAGTGGTTAGATGTCTTTCATTTTGCACCTGGCCCTTGCTTACATGCAACTGAGTGTACTGCTAATTGATGTGTAGATGTCTTATAGGTCCCTGACACTATATCATCTTTGTCATCAGTATTCTAGAGAGAATCATTTATTGTGAAAATACAACAAGTAATAGGACATTATTTACTTACAAGAATGATATGACAACCAAATACTCAAAGTGGAATTTATAATGGTTCTGCCAAATTTGAAATGCACCAGAATTACATGTGATGAACCAGTTGTACTATCTGTCCCATTAGAGCATACTATGTTATACCACTGTGACCTATTACTCAGAGGTGACAAGGCTCTGGTAATTGCTGGTCATTGAATCTCTATAGCAGGGAACTGGGCCACTACATACCCCCCTTGTGTTTGAGGCCTGAGGTAACAGTGTGCAATCAACTGGCTACACTGGGAGTTAAACACAACTCTCTATGTTGCATCATATGTAATGGTTCTGCTTAAAATGAAACACACTGGAATTGCACATAACAAACCAGTTGAACTACCTGTTCCATTAGAATATAGCATGTTACACCACTGTGACCCATTACTCAGAGTTGACAAGGCTCTGGCAAGTGCCAGTCATTGAATCTCTGTAAGTGGGGAATCAAGCTGCTACAGAATTGTCTTTGACTTGATGAACCTTGTTAGTACCAATTCCAAATGTTGGACTAGGTGAACAATTGAGTGACAATACTCTATAGTACCAATAAGAAACATACTGTTTGAAATTCAGCTAGCTTGATCTAAATTGATGAGAAGGCAGTAACCTTAGAAATGCTGCCTGAGTTCAACCTTGGCATGTTCAAACATGTTAGCCATTGATTCAGTGCCATTATATTTCTTAAGGAGAGGCAGAATTTGGACTTGGAAGAGAGAGGTGAGCATTAAATAAGATCTAAGCCAAGATAGCATGTTGCTACCTTCTTTGGTGCAGTTCCATTTTAAAGAAAGATAGACAGCACCATCTGGACAGTAAAGATATTACCTGTAACTTGTGTCTTTGTAGTAGAAAACATCTCCTTTGCTCTATGAGCAGCTTGGAGAGCAGATGTCAGGTTCTGCTGACCTAGGGGCTCAGCTATACTGGGCAAGTCCTTACTAGGTGGATACAATGTCTACACTTACTATCCTGTGCTCTGGTGAGCTCTGAAAGAGTGAAACTGGGTGGACAAAGTGGGGAAAGGTGCTCCAGAGAGGTCTGGAGTGCTTCAGAAGGATGTGCAGAGGGGTGGGAGTAACTAACAAGTGGGGAGCAAGTATAAGATGGAGCTCCAGAGTTGAATATCAAGGATAAAGGGGAACTTGGGGCTAGACTCCAAGTTGAGGATGCAGGGAGGGTTTTGGAGGTCATGGAGTTGAGAGGAAGGGTCAGGGCAGTAGAAAGAGAGTTAAATGTAGCTGGGAAAATTGAGATGAGACAAGAAACTGAGAGGAACAAGATGAGGCAAGACTTAGGAGATTAAGACAGAGACAAGATGAGAAAGGAAACTGATAAGATTGGAACTGATAAGATCAAAACTGATGGGATAGAACAATGAGAAAAAAACACACAAGATAAAATAGTAATTCAGGTAATATCAAGGCTACCATAATGGATACTGTTCTACAACTTATATACTGGCTATAGAATCTCTTTCAGAGATTGCAGGTGTGACATTGGGACTCAACAGAGACATATGGGGCTGCTGGATGTCAATTCTAATCAGTTGGCAGGCTGTGGCAGTATTTTGATGGGAACTGACAGGATGCAGGTTGCAGGTGATGGGAACTGATGGGAACTTGGGTCATGCTGTAGTTGTTGGGAAGCCCCAGAGTGATGCAAGGGATTGAGGGAGCAAGTCAGCAGTGTGGGCCAGGATCAGGAGAGGCATTGGGAATGCCCAGTAGTTTGGAATTGGTCAGGGGGCTTGATAGGGTCCATGGAAGATGTGGCTGGGGTCCATTGGGGTCACCAGGGTATGCCAGGGAAGCATTGGGAATCTCCAGAGAAGCATCAGAGTTTGCCAGAGCAAGCACCAAGAGTAGGAGAGGATTGCAGGGGTTGAAGAAGGAGGAAGACATGCTCTGGGGCTTGCTGGGCTTGGCTTGGCAAAGTCCAGGGGTGAGGCAGAGGTCCAGAGATGGGTTGTGACAGCAGAATCCATTGGTCATGAAGAGTGCTTATTAAGTCTATGTTGCAAAGCTGATTCATAATGTTCAATTGAGTGCTCAAAAAGGCTTTTAGTGAGTGCTGCATCATCTAAATGAAAAGCCTTTAGCTCAAAAATAAGTATATATATATAAATGCTCAGTACTTTCAATATCTGGCATCTTCTTCAAATTGGTACAGGCACCAAGGTTGCTATTTTGAGAAATCTATATATAATAAAACATCTTTTGCACTGAGGCTTTGCCTTGTTTAAGATTTAGACCATGATATTGATATAATGCACATTTAATAAGCTTACCTCTATTGCTTTCTGCTCTTCATTAAGCATCACAGTCCCAAGTTCTTGACACTTTTTACAGATCTGTGCAGTCAGATTGGAGAAAAGCACACCACAGTCATTGCAAAAACCCATGGCATAAATAAGATGTCTCAGTTGATATTCAAAACCTAGTAGTATAGTTGTTAAGCCTAATTCAAAAAACTAGACAAATCAACAATTTTTATATTGGGATGAATGAGGTATTGACATATGCCAATCATTGAGTCTTCAATCAAGCAGAATAGATAACTGATGCCTTATTCTAGACTCAGGAGTGATTCCATCAATAAGACACCATCATCTATGCTGCTTGGTTGAAGGCTTATACCAGGTGCCTCTCATCAGCTTTGCCAGAAGATTTGCACATCTCAAATATCTGGAGCTTGATTTGTATTGACCAATACCTACTTTGTTACTGTCACCTTCCTACATGATCACATGTTGTTATGCATAACTATTTGCACTTGACAACTCACCCCTCAGTTGTTCCTTCCATCTTGTGGTCAATGCTGAGGTGGTAAATTGTTATTACTGTAGTTCTTTTTACATTTTCTTGACACATACTTTAGAGCATTGTTATTATTGCTACTAGGCTTTAGTAATGGGCCAGCAGGTTATGTGCATCCCTTGTAGATTGCCAAGCACATACTGAGCCACTTAAAAAAAAAAAGACAATTCTTCTATCATCTTTCCATGTGATCCTATCATTTGATTCCTCTGACCTTAGGTTTTTCAAAATGCCACCAACTCTATTATGTCTAATCCATTTGATTCTTGCCAGCATGCTGTTCTTTACACTTCTTTAGTGGTCCCTGACTCAGTGCCATGGGATTTATCACAGATAAATGCCTATTGTCTGCCTTTCTTGCATGATCCACCACCCCATTTATTTTCCTCTAAGTTTTCTTCAAGTACTACACTCATTTCTGACACATATATTCATCATACTTGACATCACTGTCCTTTTCAATTGCATATACCTTCTTCTCTCACAAATATTTTAAATACACATCCTCAAGATACTCCCACTCCTTCTTATAATTATGTTTCTCATGTTTTTCATGCACCAATCTTAGTGCTTCCACCACAATCTCCTCCTCATCCAGGTACTGTACTTGCTTGTCCACTTTTGAAATTCAAATTTGTTCTTCCCTCACATAATGCTTTTTGTACTCCTCTGAATTGTAATAGCATTGATCCCAATTTAAATCTCTCTCATTCTCCTTTTGCACCTGATTGCTTCATACCTTCTTTGCCAGCTTTTTTTTGTCCTCCTTCCATTATCCATGATCATCCACCTTCTCCTTTTGTTTTTCCACCTCAGAATACCACTCCTACAGGTCCACCTCCTCTCTTTGATCATTTTCAGCCATGGGCTCTGCCTCTTGCTCCTGTAGATCCTCTCTCTGTTTTTCCTCAACATCACATACTTGTTACTGCATTGCCTCACAACATTTAGTACTACAATTTTGTTTCTCTTAATCCTCACATTATATGCAATGACCTGCCTGTTCATATTGCTCCTCCCATTGTTCATTAGATTGTTACAGATACTTCTTCCAATAGTGTAAAACTTCCTCCTTTAACCACTATTCTTCATTTAAACAGATCTGCAAATTGGTTGTTGTGGCATCCTCATGTGATGTCTCTCATTAAGCATTTGGGTCTGATGGGTCATATCTGTCCAATTCCACCTCTGGGTGCACCTTACAATGCAACTTGCAAGGTTGTTGTACCCCTCCCTATCCACCTCATAATTTGCTTATAGAGGAATGCAATTACAAAACATTCTGGCATAAAGATAGCATCTGTTCATATGTTCATATGGGAAAATGGTCTGCAGAGATTCTTAGCTGCCTGCCTCCATCATGTAGGGGTCCATACAACTTCCCTACATGCACAGCTTGTAATATTCTTGTCTGGCTTTGCAAATACTATAACATTGGCAGCATTAATTTGATGCAGAAGATCAAGGATTCCATTTTATATCTCCAGTGTGTCCCTACTGCTATTCCAGCATATATACAGATGTGGTGCAGTGTTATAAGTGCAAACCAAGTGGGATTTTACCCAGGATGACAAGATTTGGGGTTTCATATATAGTATACCAAAGCTTCAATTATTTGCCCCCATTTGGTATGAGGTCCTCCATTTATGGAATGTGGATCTGCAAGGGACTTTTGATTTTGACATGCTAGCTGACCACATACTCAATATCAACATTGAAGTCCATTTCTGTCATGCCTCAGCTTCACAGAAAAATCCCAGATTGTCACAATGCCAGTCTACTTCATCTACTACCCCCTATTTCTCTGCTAGCACTTCCAATTTTGTTTCTTGTCATGCTGCTGTACCTGGTTCTGCTACTATAAAAGAAACACACACTAGACCAAGAGCAAACATTGCATTACAGGATCCTGTCATGGAACCCATACCATCCACTTCTTCTTTTATCTCTAACAACATACCAGATGTACTACCTACTATTGTCAAGGAGGAACAGCTTAATGACATCATCATCTCCTCTTATGCTTCTAGTACTGATGAGATTGTCCTTCCTTCATATCAAGCTTTCATGAATTCTGCAGATGCTACACTTATTGCCAATCTCTCATTGAGGTTCAACTTCATACTTGATTCTGGCTGCATGAAATACCTCATCAGGGACAAGAATTTCTGGACCTATCACCCAAATCTCATTGTACCTGTGGGCACTGCCAACTGTGGGATGTTGTCAACCTTAGCCTGTGAAGAAGTTCATTTTTGAGCTCATGTCAATGGAAAGTCAATCATTTTATGTCTCACTGACTGCCTTCACACTCAACCTTCTTTCATTCAGCTCAATGGTCAAGAATCATCTTTGACTATTGTTTGAGCATGATGTGACATCAATATTTTTCTCATCCAATTTCCCTGAGTTGCAAGGAAAGACCATTAATGCTATGATCCATAACAAACTGTCTTTCCTTTTCTGTGACTTTGTTCTGCCACATCATGATGAATGCATTGCTTTTCCTACACTAGTTGATTCAGACCTTTCTTTTCCTTGGACTTGTCCCACTTCAATACTATGGCACCATTGGTTTGGTCATCCTGGAAAGGACACTACTAAAGCAGTTCTCATTAAAAACTACATTTTCAGAGTTGAGTATGAGGGTATTTTTGACAATGAAACCTGTATTCCATGCATCACGGGAAAGCAACCTGCATGCCCTTTTGATAATTTTCAACAATGTGCAAAAGACATGTGTGACTTACTACACATGGACTCCTGTGGCCCATTTCCCATCTGTTTTTCTAACAAAAACTCATATCATTTTTATTCAATATTGGATGATTTTTTGAACTATGGCAGCCCAGTTCTCATGTCCTCACAAGACCAGGCCTGCAAACATTTTTTTCAAGAGTCACTACTGCTCAATGGGAGTTGGAATCAGGGAACAAAGTTCATAGTGTCTGATGTGATGATGCTAAAGAATTTCTTGGTGGTACTCTTCAGGATTTTCTCAACAAGAAAGGCATTGTCATTCAATCTACTGCAGCTTATATGCATCAGCAGAATGAGAAAATAGAACAATACATTGGAACCATAGCACAGGCTTTGATGGCAGAGTCAGGTCTGCCTATGTCATTTCTTAGAGATGCTATTCTCACAGTGCAGTATCTTTGGAATTGATGACTTATGTTGACATTACCAGCTCTAACAACTCCATTTGAAGTAATGGAAAACATGAAGCCCAATCTAGCTACCTTCAAGTCTGGGGTTGCCAATGTTTTGTATTGCAACCTGAGGAAACTTGTCACAAAGAGGAAACTTGATGTTTCAAAGCAATTTTTGTAGGCTATGATGAAAATCATATTGGATGGTGCTTTTGTGACTTCAATAGTCAATATTATTTTTTCCATGATGTTGTCTTCAATGAAAATGTATGAGGTTGCCTTGCCAGTCCACAAAGAGCAAGGTCACTTTTTCCTGTACACAAACAGGCTTCTTTGGATTCTCTCAATCATTCTCAGTTTATCACTCCTACAACATCCAGTATTATTGATGCTACTTCTTATCCATCTTCTGAATCATCTCTCAACACCACACAAATGCATCCACAGTGTCATTCCAGACCTACTGCTAAAGGTCAAGCTTTCATTGAGGAGATTTCAAAGCAAACAAGCATTTAACTTAACTTTGGTTGCATCACCAAGCTTACTTAGGTCCACATCAAGGACTCTTAGCATTTCTTAACCTGGAGGCAGTAAAAGGATCTGCAAACTTTTTTCTAGAGCTAGATGACCTTGCCATATTAGAAGAACCAAATTTATACAAATACAAAGCATACATGGCTTATGGAGCTGATCCACTGCATCTTTAGACACCTCAACAATATGATCTCTCCAAAGCTCCAGAGAATTTTTTTGAAGCTACACATTGTAGTGATACTGAGGTCTGGCAAGTAGCAATGAAATGAAAAGTAGAGAGTTTGAAGGCACAGGGAGTTTTTGAGTCAACAGATTTTCCACCTGGTCAGAAAGTGATTGGTGTTCAGTGGGTATATGCATATAAATATAATTCTGATGATACTATTATTGCAGGGAAAGAGAAAGCCAGACTAGTTGCCCAGGGGTTTAGCCAATGGTCAGATGACTATGGATTGACTTACACCCCAGTTGCAAAAATGATAAGCATCAGGATCATTTTAGTGTATGCAACTATGCATGATCTTGAACTTTTCTGCTTCAATGTCAAAACAGCATTTTTGAATGCACCTATAACTCATGAATTATACCTCAAACAGATTCCTGGCTTTCCTGATCCCAATCCTAAGAAAGTCAGCCAGGCTCCACATGCACTATATGTTCTCAAACAGGCTTTGCATGAATGGTACAGTGTGCTATGCAAATGACTAGAATCTCTTGGTCTGACTTAGTGCAACATGGATCAGTATATTCTATGAACATTCTCCTCATCTACCTCATCCTTCCATCCCCTCATTGACAAATGGACAAGAATTACTCATTATCATATGCATACATGTTGATGATGGCTTCAATGTGACCAATTCAATACAACTATACAACTGAATCATTGCCAAATTCAATGAACACTTTCAAGTCAAAGGCTCAGGTCCCATAAATCTTTCCCTAGGCATAAGAATTGATCATGACTGGGAACAACACAAATTATGGTTGTCCCAGAAGGGCTTTGTCTTAGACCTCCTCCATACTTACAACTTACTGGACACTGCTCCACTTTCTTTACCACTCCATGGTGATCTTCACAACCTACCTGATCCACTGTTGAATGTGATCCCTGATGTCCCAGATGAAGGAATAAAAGTCCACTATCAACAATTACTTGGCTCAATACTTTATCTCAGTCTTTGCACTTGGCCTGACTTAGCTTTTATGGCAATGGCTCTTGGGCAATATAATGCCAATCCAACTTGAGCACATTTATTAGTGGCAAAACAAGTTCTTCAATACATATCTGCCACTTGTGACTATGCACTTGAGTACAACTTTTCCCATCCAATGACCAATTCACCTGCTCATCTGATTCTTCCTGCTAATTTTGGTGCTGTCAATGCTGACTGGGCATCAGATTCCTCCACTCATCAAAGTGTTTCTGGCTATGCTTTTTTTGTATATTCCATTTGAGTATCATGGTCATCAGTAAAACAAAAGACAATTGCATTTACATCAACAGAAGCAGAATATATGGCTATGTCACATGCTATCAAAAAGGTAATTGCCCTTTGTTTCCTTCTCACATCACTCAACCTACCAGTTCCTTGCCCATCACCCATCTTCTGTGACAACAAGAGTGCACTTGATATTGCCAACTCAGATTCAGTGACGTCAAGATCAAAACATATAAATGTTCACTACCACTTCATTTGCAAATAGATATGCACTGGTTCTTTCTCAGTGTCATGGATTTCAACATTGGATATGATTGCTGATATCCTCACAAAGGCCTTACCAAAAACTCTTCACTACAAATTCATACCATTACTCAAACTTATTTCCCACTCTCAATTCTTCACAATTTCTCACATGTTCATTTTGTTGCCTGATGGGGTTGTGTTGACCGATATCTACCTTGTCACAGTCACCTTCCTACATGATCACATGTTGTTACGCATCAGTATTCATGTTCCACAAACTCACCCCTCAGTTGTTGCTTCCACTTTGTGGTTGATGCTGAGGCACATTGTTATTGTTGCCACTAGGCTTTGTAGAAATTACAGTGATGTCCTCAGTCACTCTCCAGAATGTAAGTCAACTAATAATATTACCTGTAGAAATTACAGTGATGTCTACAGGTGGTACTTAGTAAATGTCGATAGGTTTGTAAGTAAATGAGCTTACCCTCAGTCACTCTCCAGAATGTAAGTCAACTGAGGGCATGATTTGTCTACATGAAAAATAATATAAAAAAAGAACAAAGACTAGCAATTACCAGATTGGCAACAAGTGTGGCTGAGCAAGCTATAATCAAGAGGTAATTCTGGGAAGAGAAATCCACTGATGGTCTATATGTCCATTCCTCAACACTCCCCCTGACTCATGCAACTGTCAGTGTTCTTCAGATTCATGCATGTAACAAGGCAATTATGTGCAGCCCAAGGTAAGGGTTTGGTACAGATGTTGGCTATATTTTTGGTGGACAATACATGTAGGATATTGATGTCACCTTCCTGGATATGCTCTCTAATATAATGGTGTTGAATATCAATGTGTTTTGCCCATGCATGGCCTTTAGTAGATTGTGTGAGGGCAATCAAGGAGTTGTTATTGACCATGAGAGTGGCTGGGAGAGACTGTGCCATGTTGATCTCAGTCAGAAAGTTATGCATCCACAATGCCTGCTGTGAGCCTCAAGTCATGGACATATACTCTGCTTCAGTAGTTGACAGAGCTACTATCTGTTAGTGCTTTGAACTCCATGATACTGGTCCTCCAGCCATGAGAAAGATGTATCTGGATGTGGACTTGTGCATGTCCAAATCCCCTCCGTAGTCCACGTCAATGTAGCCAAGAGGTTTGGTAGACCCTCCCTGGTCCTTGGCATATCTGATTCAATAATTTATTGTGCCTTTTACATATGCTAACATGTGTAGCAGGGCTTTCCAATGTGCTATGCCTGGGTTTGACTGGAAACGTATGAGTAGCACCACAGCAAAGGATGGGTCTGGTCATGTTGTGGCCTGTGCCCACATAAGTGCTTTGAGAAGCTGACAGTAAGGCTTGTCTTTCATTAGTGTTCATTCAGCTTTGTCCTTTGGTGACATGTCAGCTGTCAGGATTATGCCTGAAGGGAGTGGTGTGTGTCAGGGGTTACAGTCTGCCATGTTAAAGCATTCTAGAACTCACATAAGATAGGCCTTCTGTGAGAGAGAGATTAATCCTGTGGCTTTGTCTCTGTTGATTGCCATCTCTAAAATGAATATAGGGTTGCCTAGATCTTTCACCTTGTAGACCTTGGCGAGTTCCTTCTTAGCCAAGTCCACCCCCACTTTAGTTGATGATAGACTAAATATGTCATTGTTAAATGTGTTTGTTATTGTCACTTCTTGTCTGATCTTCCTTGAGCACATGCATGGGTCAGCCCTCAACTT
>JAGGAV010015613.1:0-43063 GCA_017657295.1 Termitomyces sp. DKA64 | reverse complement strand
GTCACATGACTCTGTTGATATTCCCACATGCAACTTACTCTTTATTTCTGACTAAAATAGGGATAAATCTGCAAAGTTGAAGATGCTTAAAAAATAAAATGGCCATTACTCCATCAGTTTTGATTTAAATCACATAAGCTAAGATGCAAGTTGTAGCTGCGATGCCATAGTATTTTACATGATTTAACCAAAATTTTAGATACTTCCAATCCTTCATGCCAATATCATCTTTCAAAAAGTATAAAACATTGGGACAGTTTTTTGAGCCACTGTATCATGCTACAAGCGAACACTGGGTGTGGTAAACTGGTAAGACAGAGCTTAGGAAGTAAACTGAATAAGTCTGGGGGCTCTGGAGGTGTGTAAGGGGCAGCATACACAAGAAGCAAGCACAAGGGTACAAGAGATGGAAGGAAGCAAGGATACCAGGGTCATGCAATTGAAGGAAGTGGGACTGAGGTTGAAGGGAGATCAAACATTAAGTGATTGGACCTTGGGGAAGACTTAGAATGGGATCCAAATAAGTAATGGGAACAGATAAAATTGCAAGAATAGATATGGAGCACAGGGAGTATGAGACAAGATAGAACAGGACAAGTACTGGAAAGAGAGGAAGTAGGGACAAGACAAGACATGAAGAAACCATAAGAGAGGCAGACAACAAAGATAGTAATTTAGCAAGCCAGTAGGTAATATCAAGACTACTGTAACCAGTGATACTCTATGGCTTAAATACTGGTGGGGGACCTTCTTCAGGGCCACATTTCTAATGTGTGGAGGCTCATTGAGGGCCACAGACTCATTGAAGTACTGGGCATTGTAGGCATTAAGGCCTGGGTATAAAAGTTTAAAGTGCATTATGTCAAGTTCATAAAAGATCCAAAACAGCTAGCAGCCATGAATTAAGAAATAGTGAAGATATTCTTTACTTGTGTAAGCACATGCTATGCAATAAAGAGTATTTGCAACAGGGGACAATTTTGAGGTCCCAACAACAATTAGCCAAGTGCAAATTCTTGGCATGATTGTTGCAATCCCAATGCTTTGAGGTGTTGTTACACTGTATCCAACTAACTACTGAATGGTAATTGCTTTCAGATGGCCAACCACATATTGATTACATATATTGCTTGCTGAAAGTCTTCCTCTTCTATGCCCTGATATTCCCCACCCCTCACACAACCATCTTTGCAAGCTATCCTTCAGATTGGAACACCTTGAAGCAAATGACAGTTCCAAGCCTTGACTGTCACATGACCTGGCAAGCTAGAACAAAGTGAGTGATGTCAATCCACTGTCCATCAAATTCTGCCTAATTCCAATTGATGCTAGGTGAGTTCCTGAGATCCCTGGACCTAGAACAGAGATGGAAATAAGCCTCAGTGTATGTCATATGGGACAAAGAGCAATTATATTGCAGTACCTAGAACAGACACAGAAATACTATGCATAGTATGAGTATGTAGGTACAGTAACAGAGAAAATGGATCACTCACAGCTTTAGTGTGTGTCATATGGGATAAAGAGCAACTGAGGCTGAGAAAACAAATCAAATGGCTGATGTACTCAAGAGCACATGATGCCTGTATGCAATGACCTATCTATAAGTATAACACAACCCCTTTGTTGCAGCAGTGAGAAACAATGAGAAAATCAGGAGAGAGATGATGAGACCCAGAGCATTGACAAATTTTTGATATAAAGCCAGCAGAAGTATTTTTGTAAGAATATTTGCAGTCATTTTGGTTGTTGGCACCCAAGAAGGAGAGAAGGAATCAGGGAGAAAGTGATCATGAATAAAATGATATTGGATATCTATATGTTTTGATCTGGAAGATGTGCTGTCAGATTTTGCAATATTGATGGCACTATGATTGTTGCATAAGAGGAAATGGATTAGAAACTGGAGGTTGTAAAGATGCAAGTAATAGTCAAATCCAGATGGCTTCTTTGATTGCATGGGACATTGACATATACTTGGCCTCTGTTGAAGATAGAGCAACTGTCATGACCCATCGCCAAACTCTGGGTCTCCACCCCAACTAGCCTCAACAGCCCCGGAGCATGTACCAACCACCCATGACACCCCATGACTACCACCTCACCCTTAGTGTCCACCATGGAAGACCCTTACACTTCTCCGGCAAACCCTGGCACTTCTCCTGGTAGGCTCTGGTACTTCCTCAACCCCCCAACTCCCATACTTCTTCCAACCTCCCCTGGCATGCATCATGCATCACAGTTTCACATCAACCATCACTGCAATCTGCCTGCCAGTCTTGGGAAGTTCCCCCACACCTGGACAATCATAATCACACCTGTCAATTGTGTTCTTCATTGCTGCCTTCTCTAATGTCTCAATAAAACCTTCTTCAATATAAGCTAACTATCCATACCTGCTGATAACAGCTTTCTTAAAGACTGTATAGCCATGCTCATCTTTGTATTCAGGTATGGCATCCATTCTTCTTCTGCTTCTCTACCACACATCAAAGTGTTTAAAGCTATGCTTTCTTTGTATACTCTAGCCTGGTCTCTTGGTCTCATGTCAAACAAAGGATGGTTGGTCTTTCCTTGACTGAAGCTGAGTATACTTATGTCCATTTCTCACATGATGTGCAAAGCCCTTTTCATTTGCCATTTCCTTATGCTGTTGCCTAGGCTATCAGTCCAGGTCTGGCACTAATCAAATGAAGTAAGGTTGGGGCTGAGATTGAGCATTGAGTTATGGATACAAAACCCTAACCAAACAGAGTGCGGTTGAATTCAGCATTGAGTTATATTTCAAAACCCTGACCAAATGAAGTGAGGGCTGGGGCTGGGGGGGCTGGGGCTGGGGCTGGGTCTTAGTAGGGGGCTTGGGAGCAAAGCCCCCAATGCTGATCAGTCGATGACGGAATGACAAGTTCTGGCAAGCACTCTGCATCATTCCAAATCATTCCTCATACCTGATGATGATAGATACACATAATTGATACATATTTGGTGAAGAATACAGCTTTGAAGAAGTCTACAATAAGGAATTCATGCATGAGGCAAGCCGGATTGAGGAAGAAGCAACAATACAGGCAAAAGATCCATCTCTCCGTCGGGAACAGTAATATTTCGAGCTGTGAAGTGCCTTGCCGTGGTCGCATGTAGGAATCGCGGGCAGATTTTGAGGGTGCGGACGGTGGACGGCTGGTCATACTAAACATAAATTCCTCGAAATTCCCCCTCCTTTACTATTTCCTTCTTTCTTTTCATTCTTTGAATACCTAGTAGTACTATGGACGGTGAACCGTCGATATTGATAGGATAGTACTAAGCAGATACCCCCAAAGTGCAATATCCGAGTTCTTCAGATCAGAATCATTTTAGTTCAAGGACTGCAGACTGGGATATATGTACAAAAAATCAAGGAAAAAATGTACAAGGGATATAGAGATAAGGGGGAACTGGCAGACAGAACACCAAGTGATAGAAGGAAGAAAGACGACAACAACATCAATGACAACGACATGATTGTAGATCCATATGGATGAGTGTGGTAAGGTAGAGGTACTCGGTAGATTACAATTCTAGAAACACGTTGAGGAGGAGGGGGGGCACAAGTCAAAAATAGCACACAAGAGAAGCGAGGGGCTGCCAAGATGAGTGAATCGTTGCACAGATAGACCAAAGAGCAAGATGAACGGTGAGTAACGAACATTACATTGAGCTTTATCTTCAAGCGCATGCACACATATGCATACGCACTGGGGCATCCAAACCCTAACCCCCCGCACCCGAATTCGTCGCATTCGTCTTCCGTCGCCTCGTCGGTCTTTTCGCCGGCGGCTGCGCCTCAACCGTGTTCGTCGGCGACGCCGTCTCACTCCCCTGCTTGCGCTTCAGCGACGTATTAGACAACGCAGGCGTGTTCGTCGTCCCGCCGGACGAGACGGCGGGCGACGCTGCAGGCGCTGCCGCGGCGGCACTCGACGACGACGATGAGGCACCCGGCGTCTGCTGCGGTATCGTTTTGTGCTGCTTTTGCGGAGAGTTGTGTGCGGATGGCGGGGCGTTTTTCGGAGAGGCGGTACTCCCGCTGCCGGTCCCAGTCCCGGTCGGCGTGGGCGGAGGCAGATTTGTGGAGTGCGTGAGGGTGCCCGAGGGGTTGGTGACGGAGGGCGGAGCGCTAGTATAGAGCGAGGGCATCGTGGTTTGCATTGGTGCAAAAGGGTTAGAGCCGGGAGGCCCATTGAGCATCTGTGCGGGGAGGATGGGCGGTGGGTTGAACGGCTGTACTTCGCGGAGTCTCGCTGCGAATTTACTGAGTGCGTCTAGTGAAAAAAAAATGAACGGCAATAGCTTGAGTATTTTGTCTTTCGGCAGCACTAGAGAACAAAACTCAAAACTCACCAAGTGGACCCAGACTCTGCTCCGCCGAGAACGAAATAAGATCGGCCATAGCCGACACGCTCTCTGCGAGCTCCAGACACCTCATCGTCGCCTGCGGGATCCCAAACGCATTGACCGGCTCCCCGGGTATCGACGCCATCTCAATCGTCACCCTCGGCTCCTCCCACTTCCTATCCTCATCCAACTGCAACAACAGTAGTTGCTGCTGCTGCTGCTGTCTTACCGCCACTCCAGGCGGCAGTGACGTGGGCCCGTTTATAGGCATCGGCATCGGCATCCCAGGGATATGCGGCGGGCTAGTAACACTCCTCGTACCCTGTATGGCATCCAGCGAGACGTATTTCTCATGTATGTGCGCGTCGAACTGGAACTCTTGAAACTTGAGCACGACGTTCGGCCCGGGGGGCTGGTTCTGTCCTTGGCCCTGTCCCGCAGGCGGGGACGGCGCGCCGGTCCCCGGCGGGAGTATGGCGGTCACAACGATGTGCGCGGTGAGAGGCCCGCGGAGCGTGACGGTGTACCCGTTTGCGTATTTGTATGTCCATATGGCGTTTATGCATTCGATCATGGAGTGTCCGGGCCCGTATATGCGTTCGCGCGCGCCGTCGATGGAGAGTGTCATGGATTTGACGCCGGATTGGGTCGTTACGAGGAAGAAACGGGGTAGGATGGGAACGCCGATTTCTGGAGGGTTTTGTTGTTTTTGTTAGTTGGTGAAGAAGGTCAGTTATGGAGAGGAGGGAGGAGTGCTGACCGAATGGTTTCGCCTCGGTCCGTTGATTATCTTTCCACAATGTGAATTTCATCATGGCTTTTGGAGTAAAATACTCTGTGATGAGGTCCTTCCACCAAGAGAGCTGAAGTTTTTGCGTCTAGAGAATTACGCGTCCGTCAAAAGCTCATATCACAAACGCACAAACAAGAAAACACGCACGGGCTTACTCTCCGTAGCCAATGACGCGCTAAACTGAAGTAACCGCATGAGTCCCTGTCCCTGTCCCACAAACGGTGTTCTACACCCATCAAAAAAAACACTACCATCAACCAACAAAAAGGACTTACGTAGACGACATCGGCTGCCTTGGTATAACCGCCGCATTCGAAGGGGGGGTATCCGACGGCGCAGATGACACGGGTGCACTAGTACCACCCACGCCGCTCGTGCTGACACCGGCGTTGTGATGAGGATGGTGCCCAGGCGCCACGCTGACACCGGGCCTCGGTGCAATCTGCATATGCATCTGCGCCCCCAGTCCGGGCCCCGGAGCAGGCCCGGGCGCGATGCCTGGACGGACAGGGTGCATCGGGGGCGCTCTGGGTGTGCCGAGCGCGTGGGCTTGCTGAGAGGACGGACGTTGGGGCTGGGATTGGGGGCGGCCGGGGAGGATGGTGAGGTCGGGGTGTGAGTGAGAGTGCGAGTGCGAGTGCGAGTGCGGTGAGTGATGCGGTGGGAGGGGGTGTGGGACGGGAGTTGGCGTGTGTGGGTTTGGGTGGGTGTTTTGGTGCGCGTTTGGATTAGAATGCGCGCTGTTGGCGTTTTGGTGCACGTTGGGATTTGCGTGGGGGTTGAGCCTTGAAGGCGGACGTGGACCTCCCACGGGCGGAGGTCCCATTTCGAAAGGGAACGAGCCAGGCGACGTATGATTCATCTGCTCGTACTGCTGCGCAGGCGTAAGTTGGAAAGTCGAGCGCGCATTCCCTGCGCCGCCGCCGCCTCCGTTGCCTGAGGTCGGCATATCGGGCATGCTGATGGGGGGCGTGGACGAGGGGCCAGGGACGAACGGGGGGAACTGCTGTGGCTGTTGCTGCTGCTGCTGCTGCTGGCCATTCGCTACCCGCGGCGCAGGAAACTGGGGGCCTACTGTGGGGTAGCCCATGACCATGGACATCTCTTCCGAGCTCATTTGTGCAGCACGGCCCACAGACACGCCCACGGGCGTGTGTGAGGGACCGGGCATGCTCGGCGTGTGCGGGAGCGAACCCGGCCTGGGCGAGGAGATCTGCGGCACTGAATTTTGGAATTGGGAGGCGTGGGGGTGGCCCAGAGGCGGTGGCTGCATCGACGAGGAAGGCTGCGAAAGACTGCCCATGATCTGTTGCGCAGAGCCGGTGCGTCCGGGCATCCCTGGGTTCATCGCCCCGCCGCCGCCGCCACCACCGCCGCCGCCTGGACGCATGGGCATCTCAGGCGCCATCGGGTTCTGCATGTGTGGATGGGGGTGCGGATGGGGTGGACCGGGCATACGGGGCTGGTCTTGGGCCTGCATACGCAGCTGCTGGCCCATCTGACGCATCTGCGGGTTCATACCCATGGTGCTGACGACAACTCCACCGCCACCGCCGCCACCGCCTCGGTTGATCTGGGGCTGGGAGGCAACACGTCGAGGGCCAACTCCCCCGCCTGGGCCTGGACCGGGCTGGGACATCATGTTCATGTTCATATTGGGGTTGAAACCCATCTGTGTATGAGGAATTCCCATCATATGTGGTGGAGCCGCGCTGGCTGGCATGGGAGGAGGCCCTGGCTGGCCAGAACGAACCTGCATAGGGCGCTGCTGGCGCCCCTCCGCCCCCGCAGCAGCAGCCTGGATATATCGCTGCTGAGGGCCTGGGAGCATGGGTGCATTTGGGGCATTGGGGAGATAGGCGGCGGCGGCGGCGATGGGCTGCTGCGGCGACTGCTGGATGAATGGAGGATTCATGGAGAGCATGGACGGAGGCCGGAAAATGTTTGGCTGGACGTTGGCGTTCATCTGCCCATGGAATTTCGATAGACACCTGATGGAAATCTCCGTCAATCGGAGCCAGACGTGGACAGAGCCGAGCAGAACGTCGGCGACGATGAGGGCAACGACGGCAACGACAACGACAACGACGGCGACGACGACGAGGACGCAGGAAGAGTGGGAGCAAGCGTTTGTTGGACCACACGTGGCTTGTCCCGCCGACGTCCCTCAATGGGGAAACATTCCTCGCCTCTCGTCTCTTTTTTTTTCTCCTTGCTCGCGCCTGGACCGAACAAGTCCTCGAGTAATTAAAGTATGTATGTATGTATATGATGATATGTAGACCCATTGCGTGGCGCTGCCAGAGCAACCAGAGGAGAACTGCGGTTTTCAGTACGCGGATCGTGGATGTTCTTTACTCGAAGCCTGCATTGCTGAACACAGAATAATTTACTTGTCTAAATTGGATGATTATATGTCCTCGCCCGCCCGTTCGACTGAGCGCAAGCGCCACGTGACACAGCTTTTTCACTCATGGTGCGCAAACTCAAGTACCACGAGCAAAAGCTCCTCAAGAAAGTCGACTTTCTCAACGTGCGTCTGTCTTGTTTGTGAGTTTCTGTTCGCACTGACCGCCCCATTCAGTGGAAACAAGATGCCAACCTCCGCGAAATCAAGGTCATGCGCAGGTACCACATCCAGGACCGCGAGGACTATCACAAGTAAAGGCCCATTCATTATATCCACCTCACCCACTCAACTCGCTCCAGATACAACAAACTATGCGGCTCCCTCCGTTCTTTTGCCCACCGCGTTGCCCTCCTTCCCCCCCAGGACCCCTTCCGCGCCCGCATCCAGTCGCAGATCCTCTCCAAACTCTACGACATGGGTGTCCTCAACGCAGAGGCCAAGCTCAGCGATATTGAGAACAAACTCACCGTCGCCGCCTTTTGTAGGCGGAGGCTCGCCGTCGTCATGTGTGTCGCAAAGATGGCAGAGACCGTCAGTGCCGTAAGCTAGTCGTTGTTGCCCATTTGTCTTCATGCTTCAACGCCACCCAGGCCGTCAAGTTTATCGAACAGGGTCATGTACGTGTAGGCCCGGATACTATCACCGATCCGGCGTATCTTGTTACCAGGTACGGCAATGCCATGTTCACGCATACTCACCTGCAATGATCTTACAGACACATGGAGGACTTTGTAACTTGGGTAGACACTTCCAAGCTCAAGAGGACAATCTTGGCGTATAACGACGAGGTGCGGCTCCTCTTTCTTCCCGTGATACTTTCCTGCTAACTAATCGCTACACTAGCTCGACGATTTTGATCTTTTATAACCGCGCACGTATGGGCCGGGGTGTATCACACCACCCGCCGCCTGCGCTCTGTCGCACCTGCACCTGTGTATCGGGCTAGCTTAGCAGGATTGCGTCGCACTCGCCGCCTCGATGAGGTCTGGGCACTGGGAGAAGATTATCTTTATTAGACTCAATAGCGTGCGTCTAGTCCGCTTGCTGCGCGTTCGATAAATAGTCGTTTCATATCTTATATACGCCTGAGCGTTTAATACAGTACGCCTATGTCGCAAGTCTCAGCGTGCCTGCGGTCGGTCAACCCGGGTCGACAGTGGCTTTCGACGAAGAGCTATCACAGGCTCATGTGAAATAATGTTCGCATAATCTGAGCAGTTGCATCCGCATATGCATCCATCGCTCATCAAGATACTTAGGCGTCCATCAGCATGTCACTGACCAGTCTGTAATGTGGAACCGGGGAATACCTAGTCAAATTGTGGTCGACCATTATAACGGCCCTGGAAACATAATTCACCTATGGCAGGGTCCTTTGGCCACGTCCTATAAGAAAGGAATTCATCCATTTGAGTTTATAGCTTTTTGACAGTAGACCATGGGGCTGATTCTCAGCATGTATGTATCCATGCCACAAATATAATTCGTTTCCCTCGTCCTTCCTTTCCCAACCCCGTATACTCATGTTCTTCTTGCGGAACATGTAGCCGTCATGTCTGTCTGTGGTTGGATTCAAGGGGGTGACATTGGAAAGTACAAGACCATTGGTAGGTGTCTTGACCTAGTTCAGTCATGCACCAGGCTCGGAAAATGCAGAGTGTGTAGGATCAACAAGCCTTTGGTGACCTAAGGTGAGGTCTCGTGCCTGCCCTGCTATTTCCAAGAGAAAAAGGGTCAAAGAAATGTGTTTTTCCACCTCTTCATCATGGAAAAAAAAAAAACATCTTTCCTTGTCTAAAGCCTTTTTCCATGAGAAATAGACATGTTGGAAATTACATAACACATTTCTTGCCAAATTATCATTGACTGCCAGCAGTGTCAGAGACATGCTGATTGTAAGGAGAACAAGATTTTTCCTCGGCAGCATGAATGATGTTCGAACTCTGACAAAAGTCGTCCTCGGGGGAGATGATAATATACAATTGATTGAAAGTCATAATGCTAGAGATGATGCTCGTGTGGCGCATTGATCGGTCCGAAATGGTTATTCCAACATGAACTTGAACAGGTATTTGCAAAAAGAGTTGGTTGGGCTTTCCTTTTCTTTGGATTTGTTGGACTTTTGGGTGGGTGGCTCATGGTCAGATGTATGCGGAGGTTTGGATACTGACCAAGGATCACTAGGTACGCCACCTCTCCTTTGTTTGCTCTGCCACAACACTCATCCCCTTAGTATATTACAGACACGTTTGGTAATCCTTTGAGTAGAACGACGAGGTGTGTTCTTTTATCTTCCCCCTTCTTCTTTCATCCTTGACACCGAGTCCTTACCGAACACTCCTCACGAATTCCCTACGTCCGTGCCGTGGGCCGCGATATTGATTTTGCAACTTGGATTGCCTACTCACCAAACTCGGATATGACGGATTCTGCCAGTGTCTACGGAGGAACTGGGATTTAGTCGCTTAATATTGTTGGGTTCGTTGAGATTCTGCATCTGGCGCTTGGTCAAATTTGGTATGGTTGGGATTTCGATAGATTCGTTACAAATCTTAACGGGGAATTTGGTACAAGTGGACCATGTGTCGGGTGTCATGCGTCAACCCCAGGTCGTTAGAGAATGCTCCCCTTAGTTCACAGCCCTTAGAAGTGGTATATGAACTATTAAATGGGGGTTGAACTTTATTTATTTTGGATTGCAGTTCGGTAGCGATTTATTTGAAAAGTGGTCCATGCCGTTTGCGTTGAACGTGCTGTCTTTATAGCTGAAGAATCAGAAGGATCTAGGAATCTAGAAATTTATAAACATAGATCTGTCACGGTAGCACTCGCGTGCCTTACACTGGCAGGCCAGCATCACCTCAATCACCATTATCAACGTTCAACATATGTTATCCAATTTTAAACTTTAAATATCAAATAGCGCTCGGGTCAAGTACATGTTTGGTACATGTACCCGTGCGCAGACATCGCAACCCCGGTACGACAAGTTTTAAGCTTAGGCTTCGGGTTAGGAGGGTGCATAGGGAGAGTTATGTTACGGCAAATTGTCAGAAGTCAGATGTGTATGTGTAATAGACACATAGGTACGATGGCTGGCTCCGTGAAGATTAAGCCGATGCGATGCGATGCTGCTCGTACTGGCTTGGTTTTAGATCGAATGAACATGTGATAGACTTGGGGACACTGAGGCGGTGTTTATGGTGACAAAAATTAACATTGGGCCGTAGGAGCCTTGGCCGACCCCCCGTAGCACTGGCAGCTAGAAGGTGATTACAGGGTTGAAGGCGTCGGAAGATTAGAGGGTACAAAATTATCACGTCATCTGGGTAAGACCCAGTAAAAGGTTGTGCCAGAGTATCGCTGGCAGCGGTGATAATCGGACTCATGATGTATCGGCACGAGAAAGAGCGCCAGGAAAGCTATTTGAATCTGAAGGACTCCCCCTGCTATTCGGTGTCGCATCGTCCTATGTAAGCTATTTTGGGCACACAATCGTTCATCCTTCAGCTTGTAGTTCCTTCAGAGAATCTCAGTCCAAGTCTACCCTGTGCCAGGTGTCCCCCTCACAATGAGAAGTTTATGATACAATTGTCGGGCCGTAGCTCGCAGCTTGTGAGGTTGTTATTGAAAACTCGCTCAAAGACGTCGATGAAACGGTTTACTCCAGTCTCCTCTTGGATTCATTCTTCGGGATATCCCTCTGAGTGCTCCATTCCTCGTCCATTGAAACAATAACACTGAGACGGTCACCCAGGTAAGCTGACATTGTTTGCCCTTACTCAGAGCGGGGTATTTCCTGCGACACCGCATCGTTAGAAATTCGAGGTCACTTCGGTCTCAACTACAGCCCATTTGCTACTCGAGGACCAAAGATAGATAGCATAGCATATCTCGCATCCGTTCCACTGATAGTCAAGAGTCAAGAAACTGGAAGTATTCGGGAAAGGGAGCAGATCCTTCAGGGAAAGCTGGCAGGTGGTAGACTCAGAGAATTGCAATAATCATGGCGGAACAAAGATTGAAAGGGATGTGAGTGAGGTAGATGAGAAGAGGGTTCAGCGTGGTTGGAGTCTATGTAGTGGTAACTTGAAAACAATCGTGATTGATCCACTCTAAAAAATCACGGTGCCCAGTTTGCAAGTCCTTTAGAGGCGCTTAATCAACTTCGTTCGTGTCGTTTGCCAGTAACAAGTTGATTCTGGAGACATTCGGCAATTTCCGCGAACTGTTCGCAATGTTAGTTCGATACTTATGACTTTCTGCAAGCAGATATTTAAACGTCATGAGATCATGATGCCAGCTATCTTCCATGACGGAGCCGTTCGATCTTATCTCTAAGGCTGTCCGCCCATGCGCATGCTACTGTTTCTATAGTTTACAACTTGCGTGTGCTAAGATGGCTTGCAGCTCACTGAGGATCCGCGTCAGTTCTGCATCAAAGGCCCTCTCTCCATCCAGCCTACTTTCCTGGTGATTGCATCGTCTACTCTAATTCAAAGATTCTTTGTCAATGCAACAAGTCGGACATATCATTCGTGGGGAACAGTCGTCTTACAGGTTGATTTTGGTGCATGTCAAATTGTACCTAGACACTGGACAATTCGATCAACTGTTCATTCTCTGCATACCACTCTACCGGCTGGTATACCCATGACTCGCAACCTTTTCACCCTTCCTTTGTTCAGCTTCATGCCAATGGCAGTTACCAATGATCCAGATTCTCTACTTGATCGAATCCCTATCTCGATCAAAAGTGAGGTTGAACAATGAAGGTTTGAAAAAGACATTTGATTATAATATTGGTCAGTGGAATGAGATACTATGTGAAGACAAAACACAAGACTTCCCCAATCACATACAACCCCCCCGCCGGAGATCACCTAAGGCCATAGACCGTGGTAACGTCCTCCAGCTCACAAATTCAGGATGTCAATCCTCTATTGCAGATGTCAAGGGCTCAACAGCTTTATTTATTGTCCTTGAACTCAGTATACAGTTCATTATGGATACTTGCACCCCCAAATTCAGGACCTAATACATCTTCAACCCAGTATGGCCCTGCAGATACTTCCCTCTCCGACATGGGCATTAACACCATGACATCACCTGGTAGTGGAAGTCAACAATACCACCCTTAATACCAATCACAATAGCCTGACTCACTTCCTACTTCCAACCAACCATGGTGCTCAAGCATCTATGAGCTATGCCAGTCTCTGCCCAATCTACAGCCGAACTCAACCCATTGTTTACCTGCTCTGCAAGCTCAACAGACTCATAACCTCTGTGGTATCCCAAAACACACCGCCGTTTCTTGCCCAGCCTTGAGTGACGCTCAGACTATCTCGCAGGGTACTCCCCTTCACCTCCCAGATTAAAGAACCCATAATCCCCGAACTCACAGCGCACAAAACCAAGCAGCACTGAAAACAGGCAGTAAAGTCATTTGGAAAGTTGGGGGGGTTGTGCTACAACTTAGCACCGGTATCCCACCTCACGCAATTGATTTAGTTGCTACGCCTATTGTGAGCAGCGAGTTTGTCACGGCGCTCGAAAGAATCAAATCAAACTCTTTGGGTATTGCTGAACCAGATCTACAAGCTGTCCTGCGGGGCGCATCGAATGCGAGGTACGGAGCAATGATTTAAGCGCTAGTGAAGCGGCGGCGGCGGCGGCAGGATCAGGGAGCAGCGGCAATTTTGCTGCCTACACCCTCAATCGTTGATCATGCAGCACCAATAACTGAGGAACAGCACATCCAGGCGGCTTTGTTGGCGGTGCAAGGCCGGGTCTAGGCCTCTGCCGTTGGGACAGTCGGAGGTGACAAAACAAGTGGGGGTTGCGGGACAGGTTGATTTGACGGGGCATGTACAGGGAAACAGTCTCCACTTGCAGGCGCATCCAAACGCTCTTGATACTCGGCTTGTAACATTGGGCGAATGACAGCAGGAGTCGGGCATATGTGGGACACATAACATCAACAGAGACTGTTCCATATACAGAAAGCTCCGCCGCAGGATTCACAGACGCTTCTCACCACGCAGCAAGAACAGTCGGGACTTAGTAACCCCAACCTGCTTCTGACATCATATTGACGTGGGCGAGGATACAAAGAGGATTAAAGAAGTCCTCTAGGTCCATATATACTCTCCGCAGCACGCTCGACCTCTTCTTTCGAGTCATAATGCCAGATAGGATCCCAAATATCTCTGAGTTGCTCTTTAATCTGTGGAATAGTCCCACCACGTCGACGATGTTTCCTTTAATGGTGCTCATCTCTTGGACCATATTCGCACGTCCCACTCGAATAGAATCATGAGCTGTGAGGACGTCCTGAGGGGTTCTCAGAGAGGGGTTATCGGCCATGATCAGAAGAATGGATTTACATCGAGTTGGCATTTTCGAGCTCGAGGATCTCCGAGTAGGGAACACAGCGTATAAACGTCCCTCCAGAGCCGAGATGAGGTAACATGGCATGTGCCTTAGATCGATAAACGTAAGATAAAAGTCGTGAGGGCTATCGCTCGAAGCCTACCGCGTCGCCAACAAGGATAACTCTTTGACGGACATAACTGGATAATGGGAGGTACAAGAAATGAATGCGCCATTTACTAGGATTCTTCATTTACTTGAGAACAATATTGGTATCTTCACCCCATCCCGAGTACTCGCGAAGGAGTTCATCCTGTGAAGCTGGTTTCGCCCACGGAAAGGGTACATTCAGTGAACCGATCAGTCTGTGGAAAAGGCTATGTCGTTGATCTTTTGTGCAGTTCGGACAACTGCCTATGGATACAAAGAATCAACTGCAAACCTTTTGATTTGCTTGAACAGGATATGTTATAATATGCTAAGTGATGCATTTGTTAGCTCTATCGCAGAGGCAAAATGATTAGTCTGATAATCCTACTTTATCTGTGCCGATCCAACAAAGTGGACGCATGATGTCCGTCTTGTCAGCTTCGAGTGCCTCAGGAGAGAGAACAGATCGATAAATTTGAGTATGTAGGAGAAGTTGGCTGCCCAGAGACAAATTCACAGAGAATATTCTGGATCCCGTTCGCGCCAACGATGAGACCGGCTTCATATGTAGTTCCATCAGCGAAATGGAGGACGTGAGTGCCAGAAGGCGAAGTTGATACAGAAATACAGTGCTGCCTCATGTGAACGAGACGTTGATCTAACATCGGGACGATTGCTTCAAGAAATGACGGCCCATGAGGATAAACTAGAGAAATAGAAGGCTACGATGCATTCCTGTAAATACCCAGTCCAATGACATCTGGAGCAGCTGGATACTGGGGTATGATGAGTATTTAGAATGTCAAAGTGAGAGAAATATACATCATTTATCAATTCGTGGGCCCCAGAACCAGAAATAAATCAAAACCTCCCGTTGTAGGTCCTTCTGCGTCAGATTTGGATAAGACTGCCTCTAGAACTCCCAGCTCTTTCGAAATAAAGAGAGTATCTGGTCCTGATTGATGTCAACGACAATAAGAATTGTAGCGATCAGCATGCAACTATTACCTATGGCAACTCCGCACCAACCTCTGGGAAACCTGACTAAAACTTCGATGTTGGTAAGTAAATGTGATCAACATAAATTGTTCCTACAGACTGTCCAAATATCTCTACATGGACCCCGGCTCGTACAAGCCCAACTCCACTGATGAGTCGTTAGTACTATGTAGGAGATGTTTCAACAAATAGACCGACCAAACAAGGCCGCACAATTCCTCCACCCACTGAAAAATATCCTTGCTTGGGTCTCACAGTTATCGATAGAGGAATCGAACCACAGATCGGTACTCCGCACTAGGAGTGTTAAATCCTTTTATATAATACACATTGGAAAACGTCTAACCCGGTGCTGGAATAAATAACGCATGAATAGTACGAGATCACTGGATCCAAGTATTTGAGTATATATTGCAATTCTATGAGTAGAGCCAAGTTCTCGCAGATCATGATCTTTACACGGAAGAGCTTCTCTTCAACTAGCTTTATATAGTCAAGTAAATCAAACCAAGCAAGGTCCTGTCGACGTAGGACATGTCACATATACATCGGGCCTGACCAGCTCACTAACCTGGTTGGGTTTGGAAGGCTTGGACAATACATTTGTGTATAGGATAATCTGAGTACAGTGATCATACAATTGTATGTTGTCGTAAGTCCGTGTGGAGAGAAATCCGAGGTGTGATTAACTTGTCCCCGAACTATGTCATACAGCGCAAGCACCGATGAGTAGAAAGGCACGGTGGATGGCCTAAGTCATAATAGCAAAGCGTCAACATCCGCAGATATATCCTTCACGACTTCAACTGAAAAATAAGCTACCAAGGTCGGGTATGGGGTTCAAAGTTATATCAATTTGGATAGAATTGTGGAATTGGCAAGATGGATGTTGGATATCGAGATGGTGGCAACTCGTTTCGACACTAGATTGTCATCAGAAACTTTGAATATTGAATGGTCGCCATTTATCTATCGGCAACTACCAGCTATTCTTTGACCTTTACCTTTATACCGCAAATGCCTCCAAGAAAAACACGAGGAAATTACGTTGGAACAATAGCCATACGTCGTGGACAAGAAAGAAAGCCTCAAATTTGAAGGAGTATCAATTCGCAATCGAAATCACAACATCCTGAAAGGGCGGGCGCGTGTAAACACTCGTGCTGTGCGCGTTTTGCCGTTTTGATTGACAACCACCACAATTGTTTTTCTCTGCAGGATATATACCCAACTGGCTTTTCAAACTAGGCAGAGCGTGTCTCCCTCGTCGCTCACTTCGCCTTTATTTCTCTGATCAATAGATAATGGCCGAAGCAGGGGAAGGGAACATCAAAGTCGTCGTCCGCTGCCGGCCTCTGAATGCTCGCGGTACGTGTCTCCTACCTCACTTGACCCGTTCTTCATTCGACAAACTTATCTTGACGTTTTGCAGAGCTCGGACGGGGCGCCAAATGTCTCATTCGGATGTCAGGGAACCAAACGATCATCGACCCACCCGAGCCGGGGTCTTCGCAGGACGCGAAGCGCGCGACAGAGAGAAAGCAATTAGCGTTCAGTTTTGACAAGAGTTATTGGTCGGCGGGCCCGCGGGACGAGCCTGGGTATTGTTCGCAGCAGACGCTATATGATGATTTGGGAAAGGAATTGTTGGACCATGGGTTTTCGGGGTTTAATGCGTGTATTCTCGCTTGTGAGTCCTTCCGTTGCTTGGAGACCTATACTGAGAGAGATTCCTGTGGGGATCAAGATGGACAAACTGGTATGTGGCATCGGGCTAGTGGTTGAGCCAGTGGCTTTGACTGATTGTGTGGAATATTTTGACGGGGTGTAGGATCTGGGAAGTCTTATAGGTATGGCATATTTCAAAATTGCAGTTGTTAGGGCTGACCCCTCCTCGCAGTATGATGGGCTGTGCGTGTCTCATGGGTCATCCGGCCACTCAAAGACTCATAGATCCATAGACGGCGCCGACAAGGGTATCATTCCTCTCACATGCCAAGAACTGTTCGCTCGGGTAGATTCCAAACGGAGCGCAGACTCCAACCTTTCATTCACAGTCGAAGTATCCTATATAGAGGTTCGCCGAGGCGCCGGAATCCCAGAAACCTCTTACGCATTCACATGTTTTTCAGATCTACAATGAAAAGGTCCGAGACCTGCTGAATCCCAAGAATACGGGGAACCTCAGGGTTCGCGAGCACCCCATCTTTGGACCCTACGTCGAAGATCTTTCTAAGCTCGTCGTGAGCAGTTATGATGAAATGATGACTCTTATGGACGAAGGGAACAAGGCGCGGACCGTCGCTGCCACAAACATGAATGAGACGTACGTTCTAATTCCGCTTCTGCGGTATACACGTCGTGTGCGTGCAGTTGATCGACTTTCCATTCTTTCTTTCTAGATCGTCCCGTTCCCATGCCGTGTTTACTCTCCTTCTGACAATGAAACGTCACGATGTTGAGACCAATATGGATACTGAGAAGGTGTCTAGGATCAAGTACGTCCCTGCCCACTGACCTTGGACTATCCTTTCCTCATTTTGCCCTTTTGTGAAGTTTGGTCGACTTGGCGGGGTCGGAACGCGCCAACTCAACAGGGGCGACAGGTCAACGGCTGAAGGAAGGTGCCAACATTAATAAGTCACTGACAACGCTGGGCAAGGTCATTTCGGCGCTCGCAATGGCAAGCCAAGCAGATCACGGGAAGAAGGGCAAGAAGGGCAGGGCCGAAGAATTTATTCCTTACCGCGACTCAGTACGCCGCCTTTTGTCCTCTCGATTTTCCGCATCCGCATTTTTAGGGGGCATAATTGCTGATTTTGATTACTTAGGTCCTGACATGGCTGCTCAAAGACAGCTTGGGCGGGAACTCGAAAACGGCTATGATCGCTGCCATTTCGCCTGCTGATTATGAGGAGACGCTCAGTACATTGCGATATGCCGATCAAGCAAAGAAGATCAAGAACAAGGCGGTGGTGAATGAGGATCCCAACGCGAAGCTTGTACGAGAACTGAAAGAGGAGCTCGAGATGCTGAGAGGTAAGTACGATCGCATCGCAGTGTTCTCTCGTTCTCTTTCTTGTCATTAACGATCGGATGCGGTGCCGCCTATTTCGTGTTCGCAGCCCGTGTATCAGGATCAAGTGGCGAGGACATCTTCGATCCCAAGGTCCCGCCTGAGAAGCAGAAGGTCACGTACCAGACGAAGGATGGACGGATTAAGACTGTGACGAAAGCAGAGCTTCAAGAGCAGATGGAGACGAGCGAAAAGCTCATGCAGAGCTTAAACGAGACATGGGAGGAAAAGATGAAGAGGACACAGGAGGTGCAGAAGGAACGGGAGAAGGCACTTGAGGAGTTGGGTATCAGTGTTGACAGGGATCTTGTTGGTGTTCATACACCCAAGAAGGTACGCGTTCGACCTCACGCAGGTACAATAATTGGTGTCGTAGTAATTTTACTTCTCTTGAGTACAGATGCCACATCTTGTGAATCTGGTGCGTTCGTCTTTCCAGTTGATGAACTTGTATGGCCTGACTCGACCATTCGTTTCCCATATAGAATGAAGGTATGACTCACGTGCTCAATTTTCAGAAATTTGAAGCCTTTTGGGGCCTAATTTGGGTGTCTTACAGACCCACTTATGAGCGAATGTCTGATTTATCAGCTCAAACCCGGGAAGACCGTTGTACGTATCTGTTCCTGAGTCTTTGTCTTCAAGTGACTTAAGTGCTTGTCTTTCAAGGTCGGTCGATTGGATAGCGAGAAGCCAGCTGCAATCCGTCTTAGCGGCGACAACATTCTGGAAGAGCACTGCCATTTTGATAATTCAGATGGCAAGGTCAACATTCAGTGTCTTCCGGAGAGCATAACGGTCAGTTCTTTTTCTATCTCAAAGGGATTGAGCGGTTATAATTGTTGCATCGTGCAGTTCCTTAATGGCAAACAACTTGTACCTGGAACAGTATGTCTTGAGATATCTACCTACACTTCATTCATGACAAACCAATTCAGACGCACAAGCTTCGTTCAGGTTTTCGCATCATCCTTGGTATGAGATCTCAATTTGATACTATCCTTCATCTTTCTCATGTCTTTCTAGGTGACAACCATGTTTTCCGTTTCAACAATCCGGAAGAAGTCCGCAAGCAGAGAGATCGGGTGACGGCCAAGTCCAATCTAAGTGTGGTTGTTGCTGCTGGGGAGATGGAAGGCGAAAACTCGACACGACCGGACTCACCAACATCCTCAGCTGACGAAATTGATGTGGACTGGAATTTTGCAAAGCGGGAAGCAGTTCTCGCTCGCCTCGGTTTCGATCCTGCTCTCGACAATCTTCCGGACGACGATCTTAATAAGTTGTACGAGAAGATCACGAAAGTCAAGACCATGCGTATACACAACTCAAAGCCGTCACGACCGGAAAGCAGCCTGAGTCAGATGATGGAAGACGTATGGAGCGAAGCAGGCCGGCTGATCTCGAGTGATGCTACTACCACGGACGACACTAGTGTTCATGGTAGTCCCGCAGTCTTTGACGATTCTCTCAAGGATGCTCAACATCAACTTGAAGATCGTTTGCAAGGAATAATTGATTCGTCGGCAGAGGCAGAAGATCTGAAAGTTGAAAAGGAGCACATGGAGCATCAATTGAGCCTGATTCGTAACCAAATGAGGCGTCTTATTGATGCCCGTGCAAGAGGAGAAGAGCTTAAAGGTGAAGAGTTTGAACTTGTGATCTATTCTGCAAAGCAGATTAGGTTAATTCGCAAAGTCCTTGACCAATGGAGAGCTCATCGTTCTTTCTCAATGGCGGAGTTGGTCTTGTCCAGTGCTGTGATAATTAAGGAAGCTAACGTCATTAGGTATGTGCTTTACACAGCATGTCAACGCTCTTAAAGTTTATGTTCTGTACAGCAAAGAACTTGGTAAGGAAGTGTCCTTCAATTTTACCATTGCGACCGGCGGCTCTCTCGGTGCTCCTACATCAGCTGTCCATACCATTGCTGGTTTGGATGAATTTGGCGATGTTGCCGATCCTATACTTACCTCCTCCACCCAACCGTCTGTCGCTGTGAAGATAATCGACAAACGACATAGTGCCATTTATTCCTGGTCCCTTGATCGAATGCAGCAGCAGTTGCAACGAATGCGGAACCTGACCACATACATTGACCGCCCTTCCTATACACAACATTTCTCCTCGGACGAACCCTTTTACGATTCACCACCTCCAGAATATTCTTTCATTGGAAATGTCTTGATATCTCTCGCTCCGCTTGCCCGCCGATTATCATCATCTTCAACTGTTCCCATCTTCTGTCGCTATACGTCAGAAGCAATTGGGTCATGTCGCGTGGATATCAAAATTGTCAGTGTCATATTGTCTGCTAAATACTTGAATGGTTCCAGTGCTTCTACCCGAGCGCCTTCTCCCATCCCAAGCACTATCCTTCCTGGTAGCAAAATAATATTCTTTTTGACGGTGGATACAGTGAGGGGGCTATCCTCTTACGAATTTTCCGGAGTTCACCTGCAGATTCGCTTGTCATCTATCGTCGGACCCAACCTAACATCGGAGGAGGTGTTCCCTTCTTCCGTAGTTGATCTAGAGAATGGATCTCTTTCGGACCTTAAGTTCCGTCGGAGCTTTTCCATCATCGCCTCCGCAAAAGTGTTGAATCATCTGAAGCAAGGATATGCACCCATAGAATTTTTCGCGTCCGTGAAGCCTACATATCTTGAGCGGCTGGAACGATGGGACGAATTGCGCGAGCAGAATCAGTATATTCCGCCCAGTCCTGGAAATCGTACTCCTGAAAGCCGATCTAGTACACTTCCTCCCATGAGGCGCTCAGAAAATGACTTTGTGGTCGAACAGGTTCATGACGTTGTCGTATGGTTGCAGATATATGAGCTAGGACCAGATGGAACTTACGCTCCGGTGTCGGTGATATCCCAAGGTGATCTTGATGCTGGTTCTTTCTTATTACATCAAGGACTGCAGCGGCGGGTTAACTTGACTCTTTTGTCCAACTCTGGTCAACAACTGCCGTGGTCAGAATTCATAAGAGTGCGCGCGGGCAATATTCGCCTACTGGATGCAAAAGGTCGTACTCATGAGTCAACTTCAAAAGCTCTCATTACATTGCCGTTGATGAAAGAGCAAAACGTAGAATTTCGACCTGATGGGACTGGGATACTAGAAGCATCAACACTTTGGGATTCGAGTATTCATGACTCTGTTTTACTGAACAGGGTTACTGGAGCTAATCAGCGGGTGCTCCTCCATTTCAGCTTTGCTGTGGCAGTTGATACCTGCGCTGACCCTGTGCACTTTAACATGGACGCAGCGATCACCATGTGTACTCGTGATGCTAGCCCGCCTTCCAAACTTCTCAATTTCTTCGGCTCGACAAAAATCTTTGCTAAGACAAGCAATCTCTTCAGCGTTCGTCTGTTACCTCCTCTTACCCGTTCTCCCAAAGACCTATGGCGCGTTGATACCTCGGAGAAGTATGTCCGAGGCGAGGAGGTACTGGCCGGATGGAGACCTCGCGGCATATCGGTCGTTCAAGATTATGAACGTCTGATTTCAACTGAGCGCAGAGCTGCTGATGTGCAAGCTATCCGTGTCATCCTTGCCAACTATCAGCCTCGTCCTCTCGCAGTAGATGCGCTAGCTTGGCGCGCTGACTCCATACTTGCCAAGTCACTGACATTGTGGCAGAAGCAATCTGGTAACCGTGCGAAGGTAAGCAGACCGATCATATAGTCTTTCCCTCCAATTGGGTAGACTCATGCTGATACTTTACATCAGATCATCTTGACGCATGATCCTTGCAAGACTGACGAACTTCCATCATCATCCAAGAGACGTGGGCAAGACTCAAGGTCTGGAGAAGGATTGAAACTGATTTCCGACACGAAGCTAATACCCCGCAAGTATATATCATTGATCTCTCCACATTGAATGCATACTGACAGTCCGCTAGTGATGGCGCGACCAAGAAGGGCCATTTGATGATTCTGATTGACGCTAGTAAGGATATCTGGGAACGGCGGTGGTTTGTCCTCCGAAGGTAATAACTACAGTCGGCAAAATTATCACGTGCTGACCCTCACTCGGACCCATGTCTGGCAGGCCCTATCTCCATATCTACAAACACTCAAACGAACTTGAAGAGACTGGTATAGTCAGCCTCAGTGGTGTCAATGTGGAGAGCGACCCACATAAGGAATTTTTGCTTGGGGTAAGTCCTGAAGAGTACACTTATCAATCAACCGATCTATAAACAGTTTTAGAAACCCTTCTCGTTCACCCTCTTTACGGCATCGAATTCTCACGCACTCGCAGCCGCTAGTGCGAGGGAGCTCCGAGCTTGGATTAGCAAGCTTGACCCTACACGTTTACCTGATTAACGACCGACGAACTACCACGATCTTCCTTTCTTTCGGATTAATTATATTATTATTCTAGACGTTATTGTTGTGTGACTCCTACCACACCTAGATGTTTGCATCCATCACATAGGGCTCTTTCTTTTTATGTATGATCTTAAATCTGTCTGTTATCTCCACAGTCGTCGCAACATTCGCTATCCTATCCGTTCTCCGCCACATGGTATTTATACCATCGGTAATTATCGTCATTCCATGTCGGTTGGCTTTCCAACTCCCACTTCCCCTCGGAAAGCAAGGCTACT
The DNA here is from genome assembly GCA_017657295.1 of Termitomyces sp. DKA64. Lineage (NCBI taxonomy): Eukaryota > Fungi > Basidiomycota > Agaricomycetes > Agaricales > Lyophyllaceae > Termitomyces > Termitomyces sp. DKA64. Next base: position 20,253 of record JAGGAV010015613.1, on the reverse strand, counting down.
CTGATACCATACTTTGTTCAACTTATCTTGCTCCCACAATATCATTTCATGTCGTATCTTGTCCTCTATCTACCCCGGTCTCAATTGTTCATCGCGATATCAAGTTGCACAAGTCGAACTCCATCCAACGACTAGAGCCGCGAGTCGGTATCATTGTCACACGACTCTACATCCTGAGATCAGGGGCACGGTGGAATTCAGGCGGCTCAGAATCAATCCCTATATTGCTTCAGTTCTGCGTATGATGGACTTTTGTATGGGCAGACCACTATCTATGTTCGTGATGCCGACTACAACATTACAATATGAGTTATCGCATCAAAAGGGTCATTCGTTTTGACATACCAAGACATCGCGAGCTCTTTGAAGAAGGGATGCTTACATGAGATTAATCTGACTTTTCTTACTATTAATATCTCTGATTATGTTCTACCAGTTGTTAATGGGCCTGTCAATAAGTATTTCCCAGCCATATCGGACCGGCAGAGCCGGACAATCAAGAGAGTCCGACCGGCGCGGCACATCCTTTTGACCACTGACTCGGATATAGAACGTGTAGCTCTAGAATCGTCAGATCGCTATCATGATACCTCCGACGGCTTCGTACTCGCTGTTTCTGGCTGAGTCTGGATGTGGCGTGGGCCGTCTTTAAAACACAGCCGAATGCTCCTATTCAGAAGTTAACGATACTATACCGAGATTTCAATGCTGAGAAGAATTCAACAGAGATATCATCAGCGCGCCAACGCTTAGATTTTGAAGCCTGGCACGTTTTATATTGCCCGGGTCCGCGGTTCATTGCTGTAATTTCATGAACATCACTCTGGCAGCCAATCATATTTGTCCGAGAAGGATGATTAGCTGTGTTACAATAGCTACGTGTCATCTCCTTTGACAATGCAATATATTATGGCTGTGGTCACACCCCAGATTACTAGTTTTGATCTATGATTAACTCGAAAAAATTACTGGTACGCTTACTTTATCCTTAGACCAAAACTTCTGCTTCCAATGTTCCACCACTCCCATATAACTTGGTAGAGCTGAATATATGGTTCCATTGAGGTATATGTACAGTATGTATTCTTCCTTGTATAGAATATAAGTAAAAAAAATTGTGTAGTTCGGAAGACATGAGGAGAAACTGATAGAAGTTTAAACTGATGCGGTCTAATGTTATATATGAGCCATACAAATGATGGTGGTGGGGGATGGCGCGAAAATGGGTATATAGTGTCCCTTCAGAAAACATAAAGATTAAATGAAGGGGAATGGTCTTAATAAGCAACCCTTGCATTCAGGGACACTCAAAGGGTAAACAATATAGGATGTACGATGTGTGCCGGGCGTTCGTGTTCATCAACGCGTGACAGTCGTGGTGCAGAATATAATATGTGATTATGAGAGGACGTGGAACGTGATTGGCGTAATATCCTGGAGATACCCAGGAGGCGAGTCGGAGAGAAGGGGAGAAAAGTATTCTTATTAGTCGCAGCGCCCGGGCGTATCGTTGGGGCGGATGAACGTGAGCATGTGACATGTGATGTACCCTTTCGCAAACCCTGCGCCTGCATATGCGAAGAGATAGTGCCACTTGCGCTTAAATGCATCATAATCTGTGCGTTCGCGGAGGGCGGGGTAATCCTTTACGACTGCGTCTTGGCTCAAATTTCGGTCGAGACGACGGCCCCATTCGCGTAGTGTCCTTGGATAGTGCGCCGCATGGTTCTCGACGCCTTCGAGGGTAAAACGGTTGCAGGAGCCGATCTGTGCGGCAGTGATGAGTGCAGTGGCAGAGGGGAGGCATGAGTTGGGCCACATGTAGCGGCGCATGAAGTCCTCAGCTTGGTAACCTGTAAATCGTGATTCTGGGAAGGTGGAAGCAGAGACAACAGCAGTGGCATCGCGAGACTTTAATGTAAAGTCGACGAGCTTGAAGTAGGTGTTGTAGTGCTTCGCGCCGACGTGCTCAAGCATTTCTATGCTCACAAACGCGTCAAAGGCCTTTTCGAATTCAGCAGGGATCTCTCGGTAGTCTAGGAGGTGAACACGGACACGTCCCTCAAGGCCAGCAGCGCGGATGCGTTCCTCTGCGAGTGTCTTTTGTTCTACAGAAAGGGTAAGAGTGTCGACTTCACAGCCGAAGGTACGAGCAGCTTCGATAGCCAATCCACCCCATCCTGAGCCAAACTCAAGAATACGGTGACCAGGCTTGACGCGTGCCTTAGTGAGAACGTGACGAATCTTGCGAAGCTGGGCGGCCTCGAGATCGCCTGGACGGGGGCCGTCTTCGATATCACCACGCACACCACCTTCAGGATCTGACCAGAGAGCACAAGAGTACATCATCTCGGCAGACAGGAAGGCTTTGAAGAGTTCATTGGACTGGTCATATGATGCAATGACGTTGAGACGGGCCTGCGAACGAGTCTGACCAAGGAAAGAATTATAGAGACCAGAAAATGCCGCAGAGACGCGGGCAACGACTGAGGAGAGGGTATCTTCCATGCCAGACTGATTGTCAAGCCATAACTAAAGAAGACGCATATTCTCTTAAGTCGAAGCTGGTTAGAAGATAAAACTGACGACATACGTCCATGCATGCCTTGAGCGAAGAAACTTCGATATCTCCGATCATGTAAGCCTCGCTGACTGTCGACATGATCAGATCGTTTCAAGCTGAGACGTCAAATTGATAGCTCACAGCCGAGATCGCCAGAAAGAAGGATGCGAAGCCAAAAGTTGTCATTTACGATTTTCAAATGGACGTCATTGCATCCTTTTTGGTGTCTCCCGTAGTAGCGGGTACCCTCAGAGTCGGAAACTGTAAGGTGACCGGTAGTTATGGCGTCACCAAGGACCGAGAGAACAGAATAGCGTGCTGGGGAGACGTTAGTGTTGAGTCTCACATGCGCGTCCGGAACCGTACCAAGGGAAGTGGCCCATGACCGTGGGCTTAGAATAGATGATGAGAAGAGTGAGGTAGACTGGAGGGCCTTCGAGGAGGATGAGAATTGGACACAAGGCTGAGTAGAGGCTGCCATTGTTGAGGAGAAGAGGGAGCTAACGGAACGTAGAAAGAGGAAGAGAAGACGGCCTCTTATAACGCGCGCCAGCAGCCGGTAGAAAAACGGCTTCCTGTAGTCGAAGCTGGGCCATCATCCAGATGCAAGTGCAGATCCGCAACCAAATAATCGTAGAATGAGGGGATTCGCACGTCCCCATTGGGAATCCACACGTGCCATCAGGATTTCTCAGAATTTCCCAGGATTTCACACGGATTCTCTTGGGATTCTTCCTATTAAGATTCAGCGACTCACCGCGGATTCTCGAAAAAAGACATACCGAGGGAACCGAATCGACCACGGCTGAGGCCGAGGAATTCAACCTCCACGGAACACGCCATATGAAAATGGCCAAAGAACTAATTTCAGACCTCTTCTCTTGCCTATTTCCTTGCTGTAAATCAACGACGATCGCAACTACCGCAAGGGTCAATCTCAAATCCCAAGGGGTCTTCAATCTTCAATTTGTGTAACCGTCCTCGGTAAAATGGGTTTCGTTGGTACGAATATAATCTTGTATCTTCCTAGGCGTCCAACCCACCGCCAGTCATTGATTTGAAATTTTCAGACCTCATGCGGACGCGTGGATCTGAGGCACGCGTTACCACTTGTATACGCCACCCTTGCGAACCATGTGACCGTGTTCCACCCTTGCCTCTAGCACTCCGACACAAATCTCCCATTCAACTCTAACGAGGGCCGCGACTCCCAAATCTAAGATAGCCCGACTTAAAATTCTGAGCATAAAAGCCTAAAGAATTTACAAATGGCCGAAAAGTATGATCCTGAAGGTTATTGAGCATATTCTGTCAGCATCATGCCTCCTGACGACAAATAACAACATGGCGGCGCAGAAGCACATGTTCATGTGTAATATTGTGGCCGTCTTGACGACAAACGGTACTTGTACATTTCTTGTGGGTATGCAGAATTGGTGGAGGACTTGTGCTTCCTATAAGTCTGCTTTACGCACCACTGTCCATCATACGACGAGTATGATCGACAGCTCGTAACAGCCACACAGGAGGTTGCGTTGTAGCCCGACACTCACTAAAGAGAGGCGAAAGGTATATAGAAGAACACTCTAGGCTGAAGTTTGTCGTTATGATCATATGAACACTGTTAATACTAATATGAGTGACGTTCATGGGGACCTCTTTCCATACACCGCTCGTCAATCGCTATTGTGCTGGAACAGGTGATGCACAAACGAACCTCAGTAAAGCAACGCTGGCAGAAATGGGCATAGAAAAGGTGACAAACGCAGACAACATATGTACTAGACGGAAAGACCGCTATTGATAAGTCTATTGTGCTGGAGCGGAAAAAGAAAAAAGAGTCACTCCACCCCGCGTCGCGCGCAGAACTTCCTCATCGAAGCATGACTCACGCACCGAACCGCCTAAAAAGAAAGTCAAAGAAGAAGAATCACTGACCCACTCGTTTGCGGACCATATTGTCATGCCACACTGTGCCATGGTATGTACATGTACACAGATCCTAAATCGGGAGAAGCAGGGAGAATTCGAAGACACGCCGAGAAAAAGTCAAGGGAAGGGAGTGGCAGGGTTGGCATTTCGTGTCATTCTTATATTAATTTTTGACTCTTTTGGCACGGGAAAAGAACACAGATCAAAATGCTCCACCCGACATCCGCCTCAAGTCGGACAAACTTTCGCATGGTGCCTGTCCGACCCAGATAGGTACACAGGTGATTTCCAGTCTAGGGAATAGCTTGCAAATCCGTTGGGTAGGATGGGATGGTGAGGTATGGGAACGTTGGGAAAGCGGGGTAAGAACGGGCGGCGATCGGCAGCAATACGTGGAGCGATCGGGGGTGGATCCAGAAGGAAGGCTGGATAGCAAAGTAAGGAAGACAGAAAGAACAGGGACTAGAAACGAGCAGGCGAGGGAAGAAGGGAAAGAACAGGAAAAAGATATTTTCGTGGCCAATCGCGTGTGCGGATGTCATACAGCGGCGATGTCCCGTGCAGCACTGGAAGAACATATGCACTGCACACGTAAGAAGCTATGCACCATCCAATATTTAGCAGCAGTAGTATGCGCATCAATAGGATGAACTCCAGTGCAGAGGAGCCACGGTCATCTGATGCACATCGAAGCCCGACTAATATTCCAATGTGTTCTGAACCCTAAGTGAGAGTTGATTGCGAATAATTCTGCACACGTCCTCACGTCCAACATACACTAGCCTGCGCAGCTGAGTGGGCTGAGTTTGTGAACACTCTCGAAGGGCTCATTCTATGGTTGTCTCAGTCCCAATTCTGTCGCAAACTCCACCCAGCCGGCTCTGGACCTACCCTCACAACCCCAATCAACTTTCGTCATCGATGCCTTACAATATCAGAGAAGCCAGGATTGAACCACAAAATAGACATGCCAAAATGGGGTGGCAGAAGCAGAGGAAGCAGCATCGCCATAATTTGTTCGCCGGGTGTTTTAAGACGCCGCAAGATTGACTGATGTCAATGACAGAAGAAAAATACAATGTGAGATTCTTTGAACATACACATACTCTGATCTCCACATGTAACTTTGTTGAGGGCAGGTAAAAAGAGGCGCTGATTGAGTCACCGCTGATCAGAAAAGAGCCCGTGAATGCCGAGATAGAAGGTACATAGATAAAACGAAGGTATTGCGAAGCTTGGAGGGTGGGACGTAAGAAGACATATGCCGAGATTGGTAACTTTATATCATAATGCAAGAGATCTCCATCTGTGACAATCTGAATGTTCAGAACAGCAACAATGAATATTCCGTGTGCGGACTTGGTACGATCGGACAGGTTGGGAGTACTGGAGTGCGTTAACATGGAGACGAGCTAAAATCTGTGTTCTCTTTCGTAACGAACACCAAAGCTTGCGGCGATTACATTGGTGTGGATTTCGTTGAGGGAGCTTCCCTGAAGCTGCGCGCCTAGAATATCGGATATGAGCACGTCTCACCGACAGAACCTGGCACACAAACACAAGAACCACGTTACTTGCGACTTCTACTCGATAAGTCTCCACCTGTCACACAACCGTCGTGCGAGCCACCGCTTGTTCCTGCCCCTGCGCCTCTTGCGAGATGTACCTGCGGCGCTACGGAGCTATAATATAATCTTGTTGCCACATCGCCTACAACCCAATCAAGAGCCTCAACAAGATTCGCACCCGTGACGGCACTACAGGGCCATATTTTCCAATGATGAGTCGTTATCAGTCCAAGATCGAGCGTCTACGATACAGCAAACCATAGTGGTGAGATTGAAGGCGGTCATAGGGTCCGGAGTGGTGACATACATATTGGATTTCCTCTGCGCTGAGGGAGCCCTGAAGGTCTTGCTTGTTGGCAAAAATAAGTAAGGATGCGCCTGCGAGCCGCTGTCACCAGGAGAATCAGCATGTGAGACCGGCCAGCCACGGGAGAAATGACTCAAGTAGACGAGATTCTCCAGGGAATGAAACATACATCTTCAGTGAGTAGCGAGTGAAGTTCGCTTTTGCAATCTGCCATACGCATGCGGTCGCTAGAGTCGACTACCCAGACCAATGCGTCCGTTTGTTCAAAGTAGTTTCGCCAGTAGGGTCGAAGGGTACGCTGGCCACCAACGTCCCCTAAAAACATGATACGTCATGTCGCAACAAGGAATAATCAACAGTGCATACAGATGTTGAGAGTGTATCTGGTCACAATCATATTAAGCTGATTATTGACACATGACTGAATGGCTGAGCGCTCACTTGCCATGTACAAAAGTTTTGATATTAAACCCAAGTGTCGGGCTAATTCTCTTGATGTCCTCGCCATTGAGTTTCTTCAGAATCGTTGTCTTGCCTGCGTTATCGAGTCCCCTGGGCTCCTTTATGACCCACTCTGATGCAGAATCATACTGGACATACAGAAACAAAATCCTCATTTCCCTCTCTTTCTGTCTGTTCTTGCGGATAATCGTGAGAAGGCCCATCGTCGACGACGTTGGGGTGGCTGGGCAAATGTCGTCTGGTCGGTGCACGTGCATATCCGGAACACAATCCGGGCCCGATCACAAGTGTCCGCGCGCGCAGAGTTCCTGTTGTTGACTTCTACCGTTCTGCCTTCTTTTCAACAAAAATACCATTAGATGGCTCCCAAGAACAAAGGAAAGAAGGGAAAGAAGGGCGATGATGACTTTTGGTACTCAATCACAATTTCTTGCAAGGAATCACAATGACAATCTCCCTCTGATCACAGGGAGAAGGCTGGTGAAAGTGTTGCACCCAATCTCGCTGCGGTGCCTCCAGAGGATATCGAAGATTCTAATTATCTTCCCAAGGTCCAAGCAGGCTTCTCGGGATTTACGGCGTTGAGCATGGACAGTGGTCCAGCCGTTGAGGAGGAGGAGGATTTTGGCGGACTTATGGTATGTTGTCTGTTGTCCCAAAAATGTTCTCATCAGAAGTTTATGCTTCGAAGTCAACGCTGAAGGCTACAGCGGCCAAGAGCAAGAAAGATAAGAAAAAGGCAAAGAAGGGTGGATTTGAGCTTCCTGCCGATCTCGAAGAGGGCGAGGAACCACCATCCGAATTTAAGACACCCATCACGGTCACCGCTGATGATCTCGACGACGAATGGGGACCTGTGAAGGAGAAGAAGAAAAAGGATAAGAAAGGCAAGGCTAAGAAGGGTAGCGCTGAGCCTATTGCTGATGTCGATGAGAGCGCAGAGCCACCCATTGATTCCACAGCACCGGTGACAGTCACTGCTGATGATCTTGACGATGAATGGGGTCCAGTCAAGGAGAGGAAAAAAAAGGATAAAAAGGGGAAAGGCAAGAAAACGGTGAAAGCCCAGGACGAGGACGAGGACGAGGAACAGGAGAAAGCAGGTGCACAGACTATTCTTTGCTTTCCACATCTTTCATCTGACATGGGGACGTAGCTGAAAAATCTACTACCGATAACAATGTGGAACCTGAGACTGCTGCACCAAAAGACGACATCGCTGTGGATGCTGACGAGGGTGGTCCAAAAATTTTGTCAAAGAAGGAGAAAGAGAAGTTGAAGAAGGAGCGTGAAAAGGTTTTTCATATTTATTCGTTTCCTGTGTGAATTCACCGATTCATAAATCATTCACTAGGCAAAGAAAAAAGCTCAAGCTGCCGCCAAAAAAGCAGAAGTCACAACAGCCGAACCCAGCGCACCTGCTGCTGCGACTTCTACTCCTGCCCCTGTTCCCACTCCCGCGGCGAAAGAAGAGGGTGGTAATGATGATGGAGAGGAGCCTGCAGGTGGAAAGGCCGACCCGAAGAAGAAGAAAAAGAAGAAGGGTAAAAAAGATGACGACCTTGCGCCTGCACCAGCAGCTGCGGCTGCAGCCGGCAAGAAAAAGGGCGGTATCAGCGCATTGAAGGCGTTGATGGAGGAGAAGAAGCGTCTTGAAGAGGAGGCGAAGCGAAAAGAGGAGGAGGAGCTTAGACGGATTGAAGAGGAGGAGAGGCGGGCTGCTGAGGAGGAGCGTAGGAAGGAAGAAGAGCGGAAAAGAAAAAAGGACAAGGAAAAGGTATTTCTACTTGTCTGTTGACTGCTGCGACGTTGCCATCTGACGGCGCCGCTTTCAGGCCAAAAGAGAGCTAGCGAAGAAGGAGGGACGGCTGCTTACCAAGAAACAAAAGGAAGAAAGACAAATGGCCGAAATCCGTAAACAGGCGTTGATCGCCTCGGGTGTACAGATTGAGGGTTTGCAACAGTCCGCCAGCACAGGCGCGCCGAAAAAAGTCGTCTACGGAAGCCGCAAGAAGAAAGGCCCTGGTATCAAGGACGTCGCGTCAAAAGACGCATCGCCTGTCCCTGAATCTCGTCCACGGACCCCCGAGCCCCCCAAAGAGGTTGCTAAGCTCGGTGAGGAAGAACGAGACGAATGGGACGTGTCTAGCGAGGAAGAAGATGTGAAGCCGCCCGCGAAGACCGCTCCGGATACCAGGGAGGAGTGGGACGCGTCGAGTGAGGAGGAGGAAGAGGTCAAGCTTGAACCAGCTCCTGCCCCTTCGAAATCCGAGCCAAAAGGTGAGTTAGTGATAATTCTTTCCGACGCCGGCTTCTCATACGTTGTTTATCAAGCAGCACAGCCTGCAAGGAAACTCGCTGCGAAGCCAGCGCCCTCCAGGGCAGCACCTCCTTCCAAAGCATCTCCTGCTCCTAAAGTTGTTCCTACGAAAGCCGCTCCCGCAAAAAATGGTATGCCTTCTGTGAAGAAGGAGGAAGAGTCGGAAGAGGATACAGAAGAGGAAGTAGATTCAGACGACTCCGAAGATGACTCGGATGAGGATTCGGACGAGGACAGCTCGGAGGAGTCGTCGGAAGAGGAGCTTACAATGGCGCAGAAGATGGTCCTGCAGCGCAAGGTTGAAGCGGCTGAAAGACGGCGAAAGGCACATGAGGAGGCGTTGGCGGCAAGGAGCAAGGATAACTTGCGGAGCCCTATTTGTTGTATCTTGGGACATGTCGATACGGGCAAGACGAAGCTTTTGGATAAAGTGTGTTGCTGTCTTTCAGTGACTAAATTTCTCTTGTCTCATTAGGGACGCTTTCAGATCCGTCAAACTAACGTTCAGGAAGGCGAAGCGGGTGGTATCACACAGCAGATTGGTGCAACCTACTTTCCTGTGGAGGCTATCAAGACCAAGACTGCCGTCATGAACAAAGTGGGTTTGCCGGTTCCAGTTGGTTGTGACTTTTCGAATCTAAAATCGATTCAGGAGGGAACTCAAGAATACAAGATACCTGGACTTCTTATTATTGATACCCCAGGACACGAATCATTCACCAACCTGCGTTCCCGTGGAAGCTCTCTCTGCAATATTGCTATTCTCGTTGTCGATATCATGGTACGGGCACTATTCTCTGCATAGCCCGAAGTCATCTGACGTCGTTTAGCACGGTCTTGAAGCCCAGACTCTCGAGTCCCTCCGCCTCCTTCGCGATAGAAAGACACCCTTTATCGTCGCACTCAATAAGGTAAGGCTTCTTCCTCCTTATTAATCTACCCACTCCTGACAGTGAACACCTAGATCGATCGTATGTATGGCTGGCAACCCACCCCCGACGGAGCCTTCCGCGAATCCCTAGAAAAGCAAAGCAAGGCTGTTCAACGCGAATTCGAGGACCGTGTTGCTAAGACGGTCCTTGCCTTTGCGGAAGAAGGTCTCAATGCATGCTTGTACTATGAAAATAAGAATTTCGCACGCAACGTCTCTCTCGTCCCGACATCCGCAATCACAGGTGAAGGTGTCCCCGACATGATTATGCTCCTCGTGAACCTCACGCAGCAGCGCATGAGTGATCGTCTAATGTATCTGTCAGAGCTGGAGTGTACTGTGCTTGAGGTGAAGGTGATTGAGGGTCTTGGGACCACAATTGATGTGGTGTTATCAAATGGCATTTTGAGAGAGGGAGATAGGATTGTAGTCTGCGGTTTGAACGGCCCTATCGTGACACAAGTTAGGGCGTTGCTGACTCCACAACCGTTGCGTGAACTGCGTATTAAAGTATGTCTCTGCCCTCATCGATATCTGCCGGGAATATTTATCTTACCATAGTCGGCCTATGTCCATCATAAAGAAGTCAAGGCAGCGCTTGGAGTCAAAATTACTGCTCCAGATCTTGAAAAAGCCATTGCCGGTTCGCGCCTGCTCGTCGTTGGCCCTGATGATGACGAAGAAGATCTCAAAGAGGAAATCATGTCGGATCTAACAACTCTGCTCAATAGTATCGATAAGTCTGGTCGCGGGGTCTGCGTCCAGGCCTCGACCCTGGGTTCTCTCGAAGCGCTACTTGATTTTCTCAAAGCCAGTAAGATTCCCGTTTCCGGAATTAATATCGGTCCTGTGCACAAGAAAGACATCATGCGCGCTGCGACGATGTTAGAGAAGGCGAAGGAACTTGCTTGTATACTTTGCTTCGACGTCACCGTTGATAAAGAAGCCGAACGTCTCGCTGAAGAGATGGGCATTCGATTGTTTAAAGGTAAGGTTGTGTCCTGCATGTGTGAGTATGTTGATTTCATAACAATCCCTGTGTAGCGGACATTATTTACCATCTCTTCGACTCGTTCAAGGCATACAATGAGGAGATTATGGAAGCGAAACGGAGAGATGCTGCACCCCAAGCTGTCTGACCATGCCGGCTGAAGATTATCGCAGCCTTCTGTAAGCGCGACCCGATCATTTTAGGTGTTGATATTCTCGATGGTTCATTGCGTGTCGGTACACCCCTAGCTGTGGTCAAGACAGACCCAGCTACGGGCAAGAAGGATATCATTTCCCTTGGCAAAATGTACTTCTTCTTCATCTTCGTTTTCACCTTGACTGATCAACTTCGCAACTAGCACGTCACTCGAGATCAACCACAAGACTCACGATGTAAGCCTATCTCTCGCGCCGTGCGCGACGGAATTCATTCTCATCTCGTCCCTAGATTGTGAAGAAGGCCCAGGCTGGCGCGGGTGTGGCGGTCAAGATTGAGCATGCTGTATATGAGTCTGCGAAGATGTATGGCCGACACTTCGATGACAAGGATGAGATCCTCAGCCTCATCAGCCGACAAAGCATCGATGTGCTTAAGGTACATTATCGTGTAATGATAGAGTTCGTTTGTCTAACACCTCTCATTCCCTTTCAGGAATCTTTCAAAGCTGATGTCTCAATGGAGGAATGGCATCTCATCAAGGCGTTGAAGCCGGTACGTGCAACCTCTGATTGATCAGTAATGATTGTTTACCAGTTCGACGTCTAGCGATTTAATATCCCTTAGAGTTGTATCATAAACACGAAGGGGAAGCGGAGCCCGTTACTCGTGACTTGTTTAATATCTACATTTATTGTTCACCGGTCCTCTCCATGTCTCTCGTTGCCTATTATCAGTCGCTCCCCGAGGCGTAGTAATACAAGAGCAAAAAAGTCCCCAAAGAGAAAGAAAAGGAGTTCATTGAAGCATCCAATGCGACAACATGGATGAATGGACGGTAGCCGGAACAACATGAGCCCGCTATCCATCTGATATTTTTGATATTTTCTAGAGTTATATTTTCCAAGAGGTCCTTCCGGCCCTTGTTGTCTACCCTGGGCCACACCTCAAGCTTTCAAGCTTCAAGCTCAAGTCTTACAATCAAACAGAAGGAAACGGGGGCTTCACACGATATGTGCTGGTCGGCCATAAATCTCCGAAAATCCGAAACATAGTATGGCGGACCGAACCGGAAGATGCAATTATTACGTAAGCAACCTTTTATCAAACTTTTTCGTTCGTCTCGGCGACTGCTTCATCATCATGTCTTCGTCGTCTATTCGCAAAGATATCGGCAAAAACGATCAAGAACAGGCTGCCACAATCGATCAAGACGAGCTGCAATTGGTACGACCTTCAGGCTTCTCCTGGGATCAACCTTACGCATTGTGAACTGTTATCGGTAACGTCCATCGTATTTCTGGTTATACTGGCATACGTGGCTGCGGGTATCCTCTTTGTTTGTCGTTGGCGTCTTGATCTTGAGCACTTTATTGTGCAAGGGCAAGTTTGTCAAAGAATTCAGAGAGGGTTGAGATCATACCGCTCGAACCTGAACAGCGCTCATACCTGCGTAGGGAAGCCCCCAGTATCGCCATTGTTTTGACCCCGACCCAAGGGGTCCTGACCCCAGAGAGCTGACCCAGTATTTTTTTCTTCTCAGCGCAACCTTGGTTATAAACAGGTAAGTTGCGCCCTTGGTCGTGTCCTGCTACTTGTTCAATTTGGTCTCTCCAGCAACTTCATCGAACTTGGCATCTGGTCGAAAGTTTCTGCGCCAGTTTCTGCGCTTTAAACTTCATTGGAGGTGTTAGGTATATCTCCATTTTCTTCATTTAGCTTTTCGTCTGATAAGGATGGGTCAGATCCGTTATTTTCTTGGGCATATTAGCAGGAGGGCCGGCAGCCATATGGTACGAGGTAATACACTACCTCCGTTCATACTTGATAGGCATATGACAGGTCGTCATACGTTATCACCATTGTCTTCATGACAATCACCGCGGCAGTGCTCGCAGAAATATGTTCTGCCCTTCCTTTGAGTGGTTCTATTTATATTTGGGCCGCTGAGAGCGCCGGTCCGAAATACGCCCGTTTCTTCGGTTTTATCGTCGCTTGGTGGTCCTGTACTGCGTGGATGACTTTCACTGCTGGTAATTGTCAGGCATGTCTGGTTTCTCTTTTCCTGTGTTGGTCAGACGTTAACATGCAATAGACGACGGCAAATTATATTGTTTCTCAGCTTGCCGTGTGGGAAGTAGAATTTCCTGGTGGTATCTCGAACGATAATGTTAAGTGGCGAGCCTTCATCTGGGCGGTATCTGAAGTTATTCTACTTCTTTCTGTCGCTATCAACTATCTTCCTCCGCGGTTCTATTCTATCGTGTTTAAATTTTCCCTTGCCCTTATGATGCTCGATTTCTTCCTTTGCCTGATTTGGCTCCCGATTGGTGTATCAAAGACATATGGCTTTCGCACTGCCGGCGAAGTCTTCACTCAAACTTGTGCGTGGTTCGAATCATGCGTAACATGTATATTGTCTGACACTTTCTTTCAGATAACGGAACCGGGGCTCCTGCTGGTTGGAACTGGATCCTTTCCTTGTAGGCGTTGTCCTCCAGTTAATCTGGTTACCCGTGCTCAAATAACCCTTGGCAGCCTTTTTACCGCTGGGACGATGACTGGCTTCGATGCCTCGGGCCACATCGCCGAAGAAACTAAGAATGCTAGGATCATTGCAGGCAAAGGTATTCTTAGTAGTGCTGTCGCAACCGGTAGCCTGGGTTTCATCACCACCATTCTCTTCTTGTTCTGCACACCGGATTATGATACCTTGTTTTCACTTGGTGCTCCGCAGCCATTCGTTCAAATTTATGCGCTTGCTCTTGGAAAAGGCGGAAGTGTCTTCATGACCATCATTGCCGCCTTAGGACTCATCATGGTTTGTCCCTCTTCTTTTTACCTGTGCTTCCTCTCTGAATCGGACAAAAATACAGAACACAAGTATTGCCATTGTTGCTGCCTCTCGTCTTGTGTTCGCCGTCGCTCGTGATGGTGTGCTTCCTTTGTCCAGTTGGATTGGCAAAGTCGACTCTTCAGGTCAACCTAGACATGCTATCACGGTTATATATATTTTTGGTGCATTTATTCTTTGCACGATCTTGCCTAGCCAGGTCGCTTTCACGTCGTTGGTGTCTGCAGGCGGAGTCCCTACCATCGCTGCATATGGGCTTATATCTTTGTTACGTTTGACAATGACGCCTGGACGATTTAAATCGTCGTATTTCTACCTTGGAAAGCTCGCCATCCCGTTCTACATTTGTGCAGCTGTTTTCAATACTATCGTTTTCTCCGTGAGTGATGTTTTCATCGGTCTGCAAATTGTATTTTGACCTTTAACAGGTGATGATTTCACCGTTCTTCTTCCCTGTAACTGCCGAAACTTTCAATTTTGTCAGTTAACTTGTTGATGTTGTTTGTTGTCACAGCTTCTGACCTATATATGCTCAGGCCTGTGTCATTTTTGGTGCTGTCACCGTCTTCGGTATCATCAGCTGGTGGTTGACGCCCGAGGACAAGTGGCTACGTCGTGAGTTTATTATAAAGGCCTTGGAAGACCTTGATTCTCCTGGATCATCGACAAGGGAACACTTTGATTGAAAAGATGGTCGAGTCGGAAATCGAGCAATCTTTATCTTCAGCGGAGAAATCATATCTGTTATGTGTTATGTAGTTGGAAGCTTCCAATTGTTACATGGTCCTTCCCGTCCGTCTCAAGAATGCAAACCAAGTTATCGAATTCGCATGTAACAGCAGAGTCGAGAAAAAATGATTTTGCAGCTCCACGTACATGGCAGAGGTCAGAGTTGCCAAACACTGGTTTGGCTGCTCATTCCAAGTCAGTCCATGGTCCTGATAGCTACTCCACTCATATTCAAGGACTCATTCAAGGAGGGGCACCAGTGTGAACCCCTCTCTTTCATGGCTGGATTCTAGCATGGAAAAGGCATACTTTTCACAGAAGAAAGGACGTCCTGCTTGTACACACTTTCCAGAGCCAACAATGCAGCCAGGCTCGCACCGATATCAAATGACCATGAATCGACCACATGGCCATCATTGTCCGACAATTTTCACGGTCGGAAGACCGCTCAAGTGGAAGCAAAGCCTTACATAGCCTCATCTATAGACTGCGGCCATCGGTGTGTACTACTGATACTAAGACTTTGAGCTTCTGCTTTTTGAGAGCGTAACTATTGCATTAATTTTCCATAAGGAAAGATTCCTCACACTGAGACTGCAGCACGCTTCATGCGTTTTCAACAGGACAAGGACGCCTGTTTACACGATTTTCGCAGTGGACACCAGCCGCACCGATATCAAAGGTGTAAGAACGAAACGCATTCTTGCAACCATAAACCGCGACTCTCGCTGATCATTACGATGGCTAATAAAGTCCGACAACTGGTTGAAGCGAATACAACTGCCAAATGAAAGGTATGGCATCTTTCATAGATGGAATATCGCGGACTGCTTCTTGGAAGCCTTATCCTATTCATTGTTTAGCTGTCAGCAATGTCCAGTCCAATGATGTACATGGCATTTATCTGACGACCGGCACACTCCTTTCAAGAAAAATGTCCTCCGGTGCTCGATCCAATAGTATGTCTCCAGGGTTGAACCAGTACAGTGTCAATTGTAACACGTGCTGCCAGTTCTGTCAATGAAATAAATGAATGATCTCTGTTTATTCCGCCGGCAAGCCACTATGCAGGTCTAAGAGGCGGGGGTAGGGTACTGCCTGACTCTACTCCAATAACACGTGCTGGTCTTCAGTGTATCGTATCGGTGTACGTAAAGTATTTGTTATTAGAACTCTGGTCGCAGAATCTCGCGTGGCGGGTGTATTGCACGGTCGCCAGTTCTAACCCTAACCCAAACCCTAACCGCCCACGTTCTAACAGAAACCTTAGCTAACGTTAACAAACCCTACCCAGCATCAATAAACCCTAACCAGCACTAACAAATATGAATCGCACAACTTTCTGAAACCCAAGCTCAGGATATTGAGTGGTCAAAGAAGCCAATGTCGAGATCAATATCTACTGGTATAGGTTGAGAAGAAAAGAATGATATATGCTGTAACTAACTATTTGGTACAGAACTAGTGGGAATCGTTAGGACGTATGGATGAGTGGGAATCGTGGGAAAATCGTGGGAAGTCCCAATCCCCAGTAGCTCACGAGGTTTATGTACGTTGTTCAGTCTATTCGTAAGCCACTCGTCCTCTAAAAGTTCCCTTGCCGTCTGCCTGTCTTTCGGGTCCCACTGTATCATCTTCCTCATGAAGCGAATAAACAACTCTTTGTCGTCCTCTCTCCCTTCCCAAACACTCAAGGATGTCTCTAGTCTTTCCAAAGCCCGAGACCCCCCTTCTCGTACCTTCAACCCGGCTATGAATTTACCTGAGGCTTCATGTCAGAACCAGCGAAAAAAGCAGGAAGAAGTCTACTTGCCATCTGGAGTGAAATACTTCAAGTACGGCAGCGAGCATCTATCGAGAAACTCATGCGGCGGAGGGCCCAGGTAGTAGACTATATCGCCTAAATAGGCTCGAGGACTGGTGCTGTTACGCAATTCTGGATCTAAACCAACGAATAGGGGTCCTGCTTCAAATAGCCACCAAACCTTACCATCGATTCTGGTTAGTAAACTATACATGTGTCGGGTGTCGGCTTGCCTACCATACAACCGACATTCCAGATATCCAGTTCATAACTCCATCCTTGCATTGCGAGGATGACCTCCGGGGATCGAAAAGCTTGTGGTTGTATGATCTTATCCCGAAGAGGATCTTGAACTTCCTTGACCCATCGCGCCTCGCTAAAGTCGCAAAGAACAGGCAAGCCCGGGCATACTGAGGTTCGAGGAAGAGGAATTGAATAAGATTGGTAGATGAATCTTCCATCAATCTCTTTACGCGGCAGGGGATGCTCGAGCTCTGCCTGCTCAATTTGTTCGAGAACGGTGGTATCTTCCAACTCGAACATCACGTTATTTGCGCTGATGTCTATGTGGTCATGCTTTGAGTCTCTTGTATTGTAGTAGGAAAGTAACCCCCTCACCTGTGTGGACAATCTCACACTCTTTGGTATAATCGAGAGCGAGGAAGAGCTGCCTGAGCACCACAGCAAGCATATGAGGGGGAATACGCGGGTCGTTGGGGCAGATACAGGTCCGTTGGATATTCATCCAGTCGCTGAGGCTGCCCCAGAGCGGCGGGTGTACAAGACAATAATGCTTTCCACTAGGTCCCCTGATTGTGAATGAGTCGAGAAGTCTACGGATAGCTTTTCTACCTGGATGGTCCTCGGGACCGTTTTCCAAGCGCTCGTAGGCAGCTAATTCTGGCGGTTTTCGGCCTCCCGAGAGGTAGATTTTCAGTACAACGTAGTGGCGTTGCTGCACATCTCGAGCCAGCCAAGCAGTCGAGCTCATGCCAAAGCCAAGTTTTCCAATAACCTGGTATCGACCAGCAAACACTTCACCGATACGCACAGGATAGTAATTGGAATGAGCGTAGTGTGGCAATGTCTCTTCTTCAATGGGTATTGTCGGGTCAAGCCTCTGGAAATTGGCATTGGAGAAATCCTTCAGGTCTTCAATGGGTATTGCAGGATCGTGCTTCTCGAAGTTGGTATCGGGGAAGTCCTTCGGGGACGTCCAAGGTTGAGAGGTCTTAGCACCAGGTCGGCAAAGGAAAGGTAATGCCCGCGATGGCGAGAGTTTTCTAAATTTACTCCGAAGGAATTTAAAGAGGACTTTTACGAACGGATTTTGAGGCATTTTGTTGATAATGAAGAAGGAGTGCCAGTTAGTTGAGTTCCTTTTATATTGACAAGCCCGGGTTCAACTGAGTCGCTCCCTTGTACTTGCAATTGTGACATGTATTGTATAGAACCATTGTAATCAGACAATGCCCTTGTGGCTTTTGTATTCTTCCCTTGTGATCACCCACAAATGACCTTCAAATTGTAGGCGCCTCCACATAAATACGCACAGCCAGCGCTTATGCCTATTATTCCAGAATAGGAATTCCGTGTTGTCACTCATGTCTGTTGTTCAAAACACGGGATCCGCTGATCGCGTGACGCGTTCTCGTCATGAACTTCTACCTTTTCTTGGATAATGGTATATGATGTACTTCTACGACATAGTTTTAGCCCACCCCGGACGACTTGTGGCCTGGAATATCTTTTTTTCCCTTTCGGCGAGGTAAAAATTCCCGGCGACCGTTCGACTGACCTCAGTAGATGTAACACGTGAAATGATTCAGAAATCTTGATGCCACCGTAGAAGTGATCTTCTCGCATAATTTGGAAAGAGTGTCATAGAATCGCGATTTGCTGGCCGGTGCTCTGATTCCAGAACCATAATTACGCCACAGTTACGGTAGCGTGCTAGCAAGATAATTTAAACGATTCGCTACTACAGTCTTTTCGTAAGGAATATCCACGACACCATGCGAACCTGTGTTCCATAAGGATCAACTTGTTGAATCAGCCATAGAGGTACGGACTTGATGGAAAACAAGGACCAAAGTGAGGAAAAGCGCCTAATTAACCCAGAAGGGCCTATTCCTTCATAAGCAATATTCTTCTATTTACATAACGCTTCTTGTATCCCTATGCGGCTTCACTATCAGCCTGACTGACAGGTTTTCTACGTGGCGCCAGTGATCCGAACATCGTGGACTGATGCTGATCCAGATGGACACTCCATAAATGGATGCACAAGCAATTATCTTGTCAAGATGAAGCCATTATTGTTCTTCTCTCAGGAAATTTTCAGCGTAAGACCGAAGGCGAGTATCTCATGCAAAATGGTCATAAAGTCAGTAACTGGGAGCGGGATTGGCTTCTTCGTTCATGCTTCGGAGAGGGCCGGTTGGGACGAATGTAAATCACAAATTACCGGTCTGCCGTAATCGATACCATTTTCCGTAATCTATCTAAAGTAGCAATAGAGCTAATGTGTACATACAACCGATCATCTATTATGCCTGTCCTATATTGTATATTCTGCGATTCCGGGTTGCCGAATATAGCAGTATTAGAGGCTCTGACAGCTGTCCATGAGAGATCATGTTGAATAGAGCCATGAGTGTGAAATTGGGCTATACGGCTCTGTACCCAGCGTATTCTCCGGAGAAATGGAGTCGAATCTGTGCTTCTTGGAGGTACAGGGTGTGTTGACCAGATGCAGGATCCTCACGGAGACAACAACGGATGCCGTTCCTTTCTTGTTCGGCACAACGATACAAAAGTTCAATCGAACAGTGGTCCAGGTATAATGAGAGTGTGTATCAGTAGACTCTATATCGTCAACGATATAGTAATTTGGACAGCAGGCATATTGGTCAAGGGGTAACTTCTGGAAGTATCTCTAAGCTGATGTTTGGTGCCTATCAATGTCTGTTGCATGCGAGTTCCGCGTACACGATGGACCAGGTTTTCACCTGGACCGAGCATCCACTCCAGATGTTGCGGCAGGCTAATTGGATGGCACAGAGTTAGAATGAGTCTGATGGTGTACGATGGGACTGAGGTCTGAACGTTGTCAATAGTGGTATTAGACTAAGGACAACATGTATATACATACCTGGGGTCTGAACGTTGTCAATAGTGTACTAGACTAAGGAGAAGGAGGACCACCAGAGGATGGAAAAATGCTCTAACCATCACGTGGGGATTCGATGGATTGTCCGATGAGAGTTGTGGCACGAACATCATACCGTGTCTTCAACACTTTCACCTGACAAAGTGCCCACAACGTCACCCCATTTCCTCCCTAGAAAACTCTCCAACGATCCCCATCTTCTTGCGTAGCTTGTTGACTGTTTCGCGAGGCAGCAACCTCGTCAAGAGGGTGTCGCAGCATATCCGCAGAACGAAGTATATTTCGAGTAATATAGGTACAATATAACTGGAGGCAGGGATCGGAAGTGATTAGTATATAAATGATAAAAGACTCTTCAAGGCTGACCTGGAGGCAGAGGTCGGAAGTGATTCTGACTCCAGGATACAGACAGTTTATATGAAGTCGTACTAGTAAAACATATGGAGCTCAGTGCGTAACATGAG